>BGNK01002603.1:305-26050 GCA_003297005.1 Symbiodinium sp. clade A Y106 | reverse complement strand
GAAAGCTGTGTTCTGGCGATGCTCTGCGGCCAGACCTCCCTTGGGTACTGAAAGACAACAATCGCAGTATACACGGTTCTCAGTGTGCCCTCCTGGGGCCACTCACAGTTCGCAGGACTGCACCTTTGTACAGCGAAAAACGTCCTGGCTTTGGACTTTAATCAGATTTTGCACTCTATTGCTTGAGTGAATGGGTGCACTGTTGGTCTCCCTGGCGGCCAGCACCCAGCACAGCGAGGTGTCAGCAGGACAATGTGCCAATGTGCCTGCTGGTGGTGGTCTACACGCCCAAAGCGTGTGTGCCAGTGGGGTCTCGGCCGCAGCTACTTCTTGCTTGAAGTTGTGCACCATTCTCTTGACAAGTTGAGTAGGTCGCAAGTTTGCAGCTATTCGTAGCGGGACTTGCCCATGTGGTTCTAGTGCTCTTGAAGCACCGGTGCAATGCACTGCACGTACCTGACGCCAAGCTGAGCGACCGGCTGCGATTGGAATGAAAATGAAATAGTAGTAGCAGTAGTATTATGATGATGGTTGTTTTTGTAGTTTGACTTTTTCTTGGTCTGATGATGGTAGTGATGCTGCTGCTGTTGCTACCGCTTTTGGACTTATGGCTTTGGCGGGGCGTGAGATTGCAACGAACTCGGGTTGGTTCAGTTTCAGGACGTTCGTTCTGCTTGAGGGATTGCCGATGCCTGCAAGCCCGAAGATGTGCAGGAGTTCTGTCCTTCACCATTGGAGTCATCATTGATGTGGTGGTCGGTCTTCTACCCACACTGGCCGTTCTGGTGCCCGAAGATTCCTGTTTGTGATTCTGGAAGTGCAGGAGTTACGGGGCGAACCTCTTCAACAGCACACTTCTACCTTCAAGAGCTGCTGGTCAGGTTCAACTTGATCTGCAGGGAGAAACCTTTTCGTTCAAACGAGCCAAATGCCCCGTCTAAGATCTTTCGACTTCAGACATCTTCATTACGGCCGTTGATTTGGAAATGAATATCCTTTCGCTTGAAGTCTTATAGTGAATACTTGAGTCGCAAGAAGCCTCACTAGTTTCAGGGTTTCAGGTGCAAAGTTGGCTACAGCACAAAAGACCCAGAGAATTAAGGGATATTGGAGTCTTTGGGGACATGCGCTCCGCATAGCCGGCCGGTGGCTCTCTTCCCGAAGCTTGAAGCCAGATGAGACGAAACTTGCAATACATGTAACCCACCTCTACAGCCGTACACAAAAAGCCATATGCCTTGAAGGTGCCATATAGCAAGAATGAGAGGTTCGGATTGGCGTCTAATCGCAAGAAGGGCCCTTCAAACACAAATCTTAGCTTGAGCTTTATGGTCCCCTCAAACAGCGAACCCGGAAACCACAGGTCATATCCTAAAGTTCTCATATCCCATAAAACCCATAACTTCCCCAAACCCTTGACACCCAAAAACCCTGACGTCTCAAAAACCGCAGCACCACAAAACTTCTAGAAGCCTGGAAGTCCCAAGCACCCGGGAAACCTTAAAGCCCTCAGGTAGTTTGGAGGCCTCAATTTCCTCAGCGCTTCTTATTGCAAAGTACACTGTCATATCTTGTAATATTCTCCGAAATTGTTTTTAACCTATGAGTTTAGGGTAGTATACCTCCAAAAATTCTCACGGCACCATCTTTCAGCTTTCAGGTGCCTTTGGGCCTTGCCTTGGGGAACTACGCCCTGAGCCTGGGGTTCGTTTGGAGCTTGAGTCCTTTAAAGCATCCTAGAAAGGAACCCTTCAGGGAGCCCTTAAAGGGGACCGTCAAGGCACCTTAAGGGTCGCATAAGCATCATATCAGGGAGAGCCTTTTAATCACGCGTTTAGGAGCCCTTATAGATCCCTCATGGGTCGTTATAAAGGTTGTGTTGGAGTCTGAAAGGCCTAGAGTCTGGGGTTTAGGGTTTAGGGGTCGTATACGAGTCTTGTATGGCTTGTTCGGAATTCCCTAATCAAGGGGGGTTTTTTCGTGCCTAGCGGATTGGGGGCTTGGAGTCAGCGTTAGTTGGGAGATCAGTTTTACGGAATAGTTTTCCTCTCTTTCTGGTGTACTGCTCGGATGGGGTTACTTAGTGTTGCAGCCCTAGGTGACAGATTGCTGTTCGTGGTTACTCCCCAGGCGTTAGCACGAAGGGACCTAGTAAGCGGTTGTGTTTGAGGTTATAACTGCCCTTATTGCGACTGCCAACCTTGTACCTCTATTCAAAACCGTCTTACTAACTCCTCTGACCCTTCAAGCATTGTTCAGGTCTGAACAGCCAGTGATAGTTTCATGAAAGAATCCCTATGCAGTTATACTATAGCAAAGCCCACAACCTTTGTCGTACTCTTCCAAACCCTCTATACTGGAATATTAGAACCCATGTCCTGCGCTTTCATTGGGCAGTAACCCTGCAGGAGTTTTAACATTTGATTTGTTTGCTCAGCTACGGTGTGAGATATGAAACCTCCTCAGGCGCATGCGCAGTGCTTTTGGTGAAGAGAGTCAGTTCGTTGAATGTTCAATGTATGGGAGTTTCCGAAAACAGGGGACCCAAATATGGTACCCTAAATAGTAAGATCCTTCTTCTAGGGACCCCAAAACAAGGTACCCCTAGTTTTCGAAGACTCCCATACAACAGTTCTTAACCCCGTAAAGTTTTCCGCTCCCAAGCTAGAAGGCTTGCATCCTGGGGACTCTGCAACAAGCCCTCACACCCTTAACGCCCTAAACCTAAACATAAGTTTAACACCAGGACAGCCTAAGCACGCCCTACTTGGAGGTTCATGGGTAGTCATAAGTAGGGTTATAAGTAGGGTAACTATACTTATAACCCATATCAGGGGACTTATAACCCTACTTATAACTACCCCTGAACCTCCAAGTAAGTACCCTAGACCTGAGCTGAACAGCGAAGGAGTAAATTGCCAGCATCGGTGACGGCTCTGGCGGCACCAATCCTGGGCCGGGCTGCTTGTCCGATGTTGCACTCAGCATGTCGGGAGGGGCAAGCCATTTAGGGCCCATAATCCGAACAGGGTTCCGGGTTTCGGGTGTTAATTTTATATAGGGCCTAGAAGGTTCCTAGTCGGGCTCGCATAAGGGCCAGGTACAAGACTGTGAGGGTTAGATACTGCAATGGGGGGCTTGGGCTTGGAGGTTTAGGGCTTGCAAGGGTTTTACAAAGGTCATGTTTACGATGGCTTTACTAAGGTGCTTAAACACAAGGCTTCTATGGAAAGCTTATTGGGCTTATCAGGTGTTCAGAAGGGCTTTCTAAGCTGCATTTTGGCCTTTGTGCAGATTCTGTGAGGTCGCCGGGTCTTATGTAGTGGAGCTGAGAGGGTTTAGGGTTCAAGTTCAAGGGTTTAGGATTGTGCACCATAAACTCTAAACCGTTTCGGGTTTCTGCATCGTGCGAATTTAGGACTTGGGGGCTCGAGGGTTTGGGGGCTTCAGCTACCTGAACTTCTCAGGTCTTAGCCACAGAGGCCTTAACGACAGGATTGGAGTTTCTGGGAATATGAAAGTACCACGATAGACGGACTACATGTGGGCATACTGTTGTAGGGCTTAAGGCAGCTCAATCCGTCCTTGCCCAAATTCTGCTACTTCGGATCATCCTGAGAGCAACCAATGGGCCTCCAAGTAGCTTATTTGAGCGCAAGCTTTGTTGCAAATGGAACCCTACATCTGCGCCTCCACGCCCTAGGTCCTAAGGATTCCAGCCTACTCCGACATACCCCTGAAGGCGACAGCAAGAACAACAGCAAAACGGATCCCCAAGCCCGCGACAAGAGAAACCCCAAATCGGTAATGCCTTTACCTCGTTGTCCAAAAACCGAGGCCGGTTTCTTTCTTGGCGTTTACGGCCTCTTGCGCGTAATTCGGTTCTTGCTTTCCCAGAAGTCAGAGGACGACGGTGAGAGTGCTGATTAAAAGCTTCAGGGGGGTTCGTGCTTGGCATGCACGACTTCAGGCTGTTCGTGTAGCAGGCCTCGGCTGAGCAAAGCACAGGCAACAGTAGGCCTGGCACTAAGCCTGAGGATCCAAAGAGATCACTCCTTTAATTATCGTCGTACAGATTTAGCACAAGGCACTGCCTGGCGCTGTGAACGAGATCGCGGCTTCAAAGAAGAAACAGCTTTCTGCTGTGCTAGAGGAAGCAGTCGCAGTGCGAGGTAAAGAACACCGAGCAGGTTCCACTCTCCCATGATGTCAGACAGAGGCGAGAATCCCGAGCAACCAATGTGGAACTAAGAACCATCGATACCGTTGCGGTTCTCCGGATGTTTCAAGCATACAGCATGGGTGCGACATTCAGCCAATATTCATGGTTTAGATACATGTGTATGGGTGGATGCTTGCCACAACTTTTAGGTCTAAGGGGCTAGATCATCATCAGCATCGTCCTTATAGCGGGGCAAGATTTAAAATTCGCGCTGCATTTCGTAGAGGCTTCTAAAAATGGCGTTTAATGGTATCTATATTTTTTTGAAGGGGGGTTCAAAATACGTATTGTATTTCGTAGAGTTTTCTAGAATCAGCGTTTAGTTGTATTTTAATCTTCCGGAAAGTGGGATCTAAAACGCGCGCCGCATCTCCCAGGGCCCTCTGGAGTTAGCGTTTAGTCGCATTACAATTTTCCGTAAGGAGGTCTAAGAAGCGCACCGTATATCACCGGCAGCGTTTAGTGGCGTTATAATCTTCCGGAGATGGGGGGGTCCAAAACGCGCGCCGTATCCCCAGAGCCCTCTAGTGTAGTCACAATATAGCCTTCCGGAGGGGGGGTCCAAAACGCCCGCCGCATCCCGCAGAGCCCTCTAGAGTCGTGTTACATATGCTTGCATATCTGTCGGAAGAGGAGAGGAGGAAGGAGGAGGAGTGATGGGGATAATATCTCTTATAAGAATATAAGTATAATATATCAGATTAATTTCTCGACAAAAAAGAAAAGTTCTCACGCTTAAAGATGATAATATAAAGATATAAAAATATTTCAAGACTTTATATATTATATTGCCGAATATAAAAGAGATGGTATATATATATATATATATTTGAACTAAGGCGAAAAANAAATAAATTTTTCAAAAATACGAAACTTAGCGTCTTTTATTTTTATTATGATAATATGAATTCTCGGTCGCGTATTTTAGATAATGTAATTATTTGGTTTCTAAATTAAATTAGGGTTTCTCTGTTTCGTTATGTGTGTACGAAATATCGGTTATACCGATGCGAATGGTGTTTCGAATATAAGATGCGTTGTAAAAATTAATATAAATGATATGTCATTCTTTATATATGGACGAAATTTCGACTATATCGATACGAAAGGGATTTGGATTGATGATACGTCGGAAAGTCGTATATTTTATTTATATTAATATCGGAACCATTAAAAATAGTAATAATAATAATTTATTTCAATGATTCTGATAGTTAGAAAAACTAAACTTGATAAGGATAATTATTGGAAAAATGAGCTACTATTGGTAAAGTCGATTATTTTCATCGATTTGTGGGTTTCTGTTAAATTCAGTAGTTTTAATGAAAATTATATATTATTAATTTCTGTTTATAATATATATTATTTATACTAGGTCGCGGGAGGATCTCGGGGTTCTTTCTATTTTAACGATTCCGATGGATAGAAATATTGAAAATCTAAGGATTTTCAAGGAAGCCTGTTGGAAAAATAAGCATAATTCGGCGATTTTCGTAGATTTATAGGTCTCTACTAGTGTCGGCGTCTCTAATAGTAAATTGGGATTCGATTTTCTATAATAAAATTCTGCTTAGAAAATGTGCCTTTTTATTTTCGGCCGTAGATGAATCTCGGGATTCCTCCTATATCAGCGCTCCGACGGCCAGAAGCACGGAAAATCTAGGGATGACTGCTGGGAACAGGAGCATTCACCGGTACCGACAAATTTTTTTAATTTTCGTCGATTTGGTCTCCATCAATATCGGCGTTTCCAATGCAAGGTTGAGACTCGATTTTCTGCTACCAAATTATACTTATAGAATGTGGTACATATATATTAGGTCGCGGGTGGATCTCGGGATTCCTTCCCCCCCTTCAACGACTCCGACGGTTACAAATACGGAAAACTCAATTTTTTTTAAAGAAGATTGATGGAAAAATGAGCATTCACCGGCAGATTCGGCGATTTTCGAAAATTTACGGGTCTCCACCAATTTCGGCATGTCCAATAAAAAATTGGGATTTGATTATCTGTTATCAAATTCTATTTACAAAATGAGCCGTGAATATTGGGCCGCGATGGCCAGAATCACGGAAAATCCAAATTTTTCAAGGATGGCTGTTGAAAATAGGAGCATTCTCCGGCAATTCGACGATTTTCGTCGAATTGCGGGTCTCCTTCAATTTCAATATCTTCAATACAAAATTGGGATTTGATTTTCTATTACCAAATTCTATTTATAAAATGTAGCATGTATATGAGGCCGCGGATGGATCTCGGGATTCCCTCCTTTCAATGGTTCCGATAGCTAGAAATACGGAAAATTCAATATTTTTCAAAGATGGCTGATGGAAAAATGAGCATTCACCGAGAAATTCGATAATTTTCGTGGAATTACAGGTCTCCACCAATTTCCGCGTCTCTAAGGGAATATTGAGGATTGATTTGCTATTACCAAATTCTATTTGTAAAATATGTCTTTTATATTAGGCCACGGGTGGATCTCGAGGTTCTTCTTCTTGTTGGTGGTAGTATTGTTGTTATTAGTATTGATGTTGCTAGAGAAAGGAGCGAGAGAGAGATAGAGAGAGAGACAGAGAGCGAGCGAGCGAGAGGGAGGGAGGAGAGAAGAGAGCAGAGAAAGAGAGAGCGAGAGAAAGGGAAGGAGAGAAGAGGATAAATCGGTTGAGACCAGATGTTTCTATTAGAGAGAGAGAGAGCGAGAGAGAGAGAGAGAGAGTGAGAGAGAGCGAAATAGAGAGAGGGAGAGAGAGGGAGGGGAGAAGAGAGAAGAGATAGAGAGAGAAGAAAGAAGAGAGAAAGGAGGAAAGAGAAGAGAGAAAGAGAGAAGAGAGAGAAGAGAGAGAAGAGAGAAGAGAGAGAAGGGAAGAGAGAGAATAAGAGAGAAAAAGAAAGAAGATAGAAGAGAGCGGAGAGAAAAGAGAAGAAAAAAATATATTAAGAGAGACGATTATTATATAGATTTCGTAATTGTCTTTGCAAAGGATAGAGATAAGATAGGGTCAGAGGTAAGTAGTATAGATCTCTTTTTTTTCTTCTTTTTTCTCTTCTTTTCCGCTCTCTCTATCTCTAATATCGTAGATATGCCGTTTGGTTTTCTTATAATCGAAAGGTTTTTCGTATCGGTAGCGTCGGTATTTAATTCTTATGATAAGTAAGAAAGGGAGAGTAATCTTAAGATTATTAGAAAAGTAGACACTTAAAAACAGGGTAAGAGAATTAGCCTAAAATAGCGATATTTCCGTACGATCCGAATGAAAGCTAGATTTATTATTATCATAATAGAAATAAAAGACTAATTATATCAATATTCTTATTCTTCAATATTTATTAAAATCTTATTAGTATAAATCTAAATAAGATTTATAAGAGTTATTATCGAAAATTTTCGGAAATCTTAATTTATTAAAAAAAATTAAAAAAACTTAAATCAAAGAATCTTCGTAATTATACGAATCTAAATACGGAGTAAATATCAACCCACTCGCGAACCTAGATACGAATCAGATATGAAGCCAACACGAACCAAACGCGAACCCGATACCCGACAGACACGAACCCGACACGAACCCAGACACGAACCCAGACACTAACCAGACACGCACCAGACACGAACCCCACACGAAACCAGACACCAACCAGACACGAACCCGGACACGAACCCAGACACGAACCGGACACGAACTACACGCGAACCCGGACACGAACCAGATGCGAACCAGACGCGAACCCGGACACGAACGATTACTATCTAATTACCGGGATATTCCAACATCATACTAAATTTAAATAGATTTGAGATATACTTCAATTAAGCAGTAATAAATCAAATATGTTTAAATCGTTCTTCTTTAGAATTCAAAAATAATTTTAAATAAATGAAAATATTCAAGTTCTACTTCAATAATATTAAGCAGAACACTTAGATATAGAGAATGTCAAGATTAGGATTCTCAGATATTTCGATCAAAAGTTCTTCTGAGATGAGAAGTCTCTCTTAATGAATTTCATATCTGGGGAATTGATTTGATTAAATAGTAGATCTCTCTTGAGATATTTTGGATTTGGGAATTGAAATTGCTTTTAAAGATGTCCTGAAAACTGTATAGTTCTTTTGTTCTGTATCTTGTAGTGAGGTATCTCGAGTTCAATAAAATCTCCATTTTTAGCTCTTATCATATCAGCTTCTCTGAGCAGATGTCCTGCCATTCGGACGGACCCTTGCGTTCGGGCGAAACAGGCAATTGAAGCGGATATGGAAGCGCCGCCCCACCTTTCGGGTTTTAGGATTCAGGGTTTAGGGTTTTGCGGGTGCAGTGCGATATCCAGCTTGAGGTCGCATATAGCATATCGGAAGCAAGAAGTAATAATAGCAGTAGCAGTAGTAGTAGCAGCAGCAGCAGTCGTAACAACAAGAATAACAGTAGGAGTGAGGGGAAGTGTAGTAGCAACTATCAACGTAGGTAAGTAGGAGTACTAAATCTGGCACTGTATCGAGGCGATATGTAAAGTGTTAGCAGTCAAGGGTCAACTCAAATTAGTACTATCACTTGCAGTACTACTAAGGACAGTAATAACAACAATCGCAGCAAGGGAAGCCGCGGTAAGGGTAATCGTAGTTGTGACCGCAATAACAACAGTATATCATAATATCCACAAAGGTCGAAGAAGATGAAAAATGCAATCATCTTCGGAATCGTCACCATTGTAGTAACAATAGCCCATCCCATTAACACCCAGAAAAATACCTAAATCTAAAAAACCTGAAACCAAGTCGTGCAGCCTGCATCAGGCGGAGAGACGCACTCACAGAGGCCCTCCGCAGTATTCTCGGCTTCCGCCAGGGCTGCCGGGAAAGTTTGGTGATAGTCGGGGTCCTTCGGTCACTCTGCAGAGGCAACAGGGGATTCAAGGATCTTAGGGTCTGGGTCCAGGTTATTTGGCGGAGTTCAAGTCTGGGGTTCTGGGTAGAACTGGGAATCCGACAAGCAGAGCCCGACTTGGGATTGTCGCAGGTTGTCAAGCTTTAAGGCGAGTCTCCATTGTAGTTCCTTTTTTGGTTAACCAGTTTTATGGTTAGGATCCTAGAATCGAGATTTTGGTTAACCCCAAAAACGGACCTACAATGGAGACTAGAGGTAAGGCCAGTGTAGGATTTGACAGCCTCATAACGTCTCTAGCTTTCTGCCCCCCCCCCTGTGTCTCGCTTCGACTGCCAACTCTGGGCCTTGAGTCCAGCGGGTCTTGGGTGCTGTCCTCCTAGAACTCGCTGGCCGAAGTGCCGTGAAGCCCTGATGAGCTGCATATCAGCAGCTCTCGAACATCTTCCCTGAAGCCCCAAAAACCACAAGTGCGAACGGAGTCATAGAACTGATAGAAGTTGGATGAAAATTCAGAGTCCTCAGTCACATTGATCTGAATCGGCCAGATATACCTTAGACACCCATGCCATGGGCCTCTCCAGACTCTCTTCGTCAGAGAAGCTCAGAAACTATCCCAAAATGACCCTACACCCAAAAGAAATCAAAGCCTGAGAGACCCTCCGACCAGGACCAGCGACAAAATGTTGCTCACGGGCTCCCCATACAGCGAGTTTACCACCTCCCCGGAGCCCAGGAATCGTAACTCGTCGCGCGCACGCTTCGCCAGCGAGAAAGCGTTGATGTCCTCGGGCAGACGGCTGACTTGTTACCCTACGCATTAAACGGTCTTAAACCCAAACCCGAGAGAACTAGCTGACAGGGCTGTTTCGGATTGACAACCTGAAAGACATTAATGCGTGAAGCACTCATTGCTTCAAGCTGTCAAGAACTCAGCGTGATCTAGCAGTTCATCGTGAACACAGAAGAACTACTGCTACTTTACAGCATTTCATGGCTGCGTCTGCTACTTGTCATGATGGTTACACCCTGGTTGCACCTCCCGGGCTTCTTTTGAGTCGCCCCCAAGACTTCACCAGCCGGAACCCACAAAGCTCAAGAAAATCCTGCCTGCGTGACACCAGATTACATGAACGTAACCACGCATGGGTTACTCCCTAATGCCCCGAGCAACCCAGCTTAAGCATCAGGCAACCTGCAACGGAGCCCGGTCGTCGGGCTTTAGTGCTTAGGGCTCTAAGGCTTTTTGCTTCTCGGGTTTTGGGTTTCTTTCGGTTTCAGGGCTGTTTAAGGGCTTACCTAAACCCTACATCCTAACCCCCAACCCCCTTTAGGGGCTTTATTCAGGGAGGACTGCAAGGGTGCCCAAGCATCGGCTCCCTTGTCGTGGTCGCGGCTCCTTAGCTTGCTGCGCCGGGCGGAAAGGCTCTTAAGAACCGAAGGTTTCGGGTTTAGTTCAACTTTGAGGGTCCCGATACCCTAGACCCTAAATCTCAACCGCTCTAAGACCCTCAAGCACACAAGCCCTAACCGCCAAACCCTAAACCCCAAAGCCTTTGGGCAGCACGAGGTGCTGTAAAGTACTGTTTGGCTTCTTCGTCCGTTTTAGGTTTAGGGTTTTGGTGGTTTAGGGTTTAGAGTTTTTCGTTTTTGGGGTTTTGGGTTTTAGGTTTAGGGTTTCGGGGTTTTGGGGTTTAGGGTTTAGGTTGAACTTGGCATTCTTGATTCCTTGTCTGATGCCCTCGGTCCTTCAATCTCGTATCTCCAAACGATAAACTCAGTACACTACACCCCTCGTGACGCCCCTAAACGCCCAAAATCCCAAAACCCTAACTACCACCTTCAAACATTATAGACAAGAAACGGTCAGACGCTGCAAAAACCTGTAATGAAGCCCCGTAAACCCTTGTAAATTGTAAACCCTTACAGAAATCCCGGCCCTAAAATATTAAACCCAAAACCTAAACCCTGAGCCTAAACCTTAAGCCCAACCTCCTCGAGCCCTAAATCTAATGGCTACGTCTCCACTGTTTTCCAGCAGTAGTCCTACGGCTGTCACAGTCGCAACTGTCCGAAAGAAGCTCGACACCGTCCACCCCAGACAGAATCCTAGATCCTTATGGTATCCTTGCGGTACCATGGGATATACTCATAGAACTCTATAGAACCTTAGACCCGAACCCCAAAACTGAAGGCAAGTGCTGCAATTCTCAACATACGACTGCTCATCCCGAAAAGGCGATGAAAGCCACAATGTCCTGGTGGCCAAGTGGAGCCTCCGGGGTCTATGGCTTAGGGTTTCAGGTGTAGGGTCGAAAAGAATAATTAAGTTTAGGTTTAAGCCCTAAAGCTTCACCACGAACGGGACCTTCATGGACCACCGCTCAAGTCCCTTTCAGACCCAAGACCCCCTCTGCCACTTGACCAGGCCGGAGCGCCGGCTCGCGTCAGCGCCGCAGAAGCTCGCTGTGGGCGCCTGCATGCACGGTGGGCACGGCTTCTTTTAGAGGAGCCGTGCAACCCTCAGGTCGTCACAACATGTTTTTTGGCGAGGCGTTCGGACGTAAACAGGAATCCAGCCAGATTTGAGGGGGCACATAATCAAGTCTAGACCTCGAAGGCCATCAAGTAGCAAGTGGCCTGAACCAACATGGCCACTCAACTCCTGAAAATCCAGAAACCGATCATTCGGACTATCCCCACTACCGAAGACAGCCTCTCAAGAGAGACAACGAGAGAGACAGAGAGAGAAAGAGAGAGACAGGGAGAAAGAGAGGGAGTCTGAGCCTCACCTGCACAAGCTCGAGCCGGGGATACCTCTTGGATTTGCTCGTCCTGGGCGATTTGTGCCGATGACAGTCTCGAGCTTCTCATGATGGGACTCAGTGAAAGACAGGATCTGCTCTGAACCCAAGCCCCATGCTGAGAACCCAAACCTCAAGGGACGAGACTAGACCTTTGCGCATGTTGCGAGGGGGCCTGGGCCCTGGTAGGGAAGAACTTCTGAACTCACTCTGCTACGGCCGGAAGCCCTCCTCTCGCCGGGGCGCCACCTCGGGTCCTTCTTGTACCTTTCCTCCAGCATCATGTAAAAATGGTTCAGAACTGCTTTGAATATGTAAGTGGCCCGTGGCATGTGGAAGTCCGAAGTGATGATAAACAAACGGCCAGTCCCCTTGGGGATCCAGCGCAAGAGAAACCAAGCATTCTCGGCCGTAGTCGTGGCCTGCGACTCAATCACTAGAGCTTCCTCCGGTATGCCTTCTCTTACCAGGACCTTCGCAAACATCGAGGCCTCGGTATGACCCACGTTTGCGGGATCTCCACCAGACACCACCACTTTCGTGACGGCCCCTTCTTTCAGCAACTTCCGAGCCATGGCGGCTCGGTCCAGCAAGACTTGGGGAGCCGAACCATCGGGTTTTAAGGACTGGCCCAACACCACGGCGATGGCTTGCCTGGCACCCTCGGTGATGGAGCTCATCCAGGGCGGGAGCTTGTTCTCCTTGTCCCAATCTATCCCAGTCTGCAGCTTCGATGCCCCTTCGTGAGCATCCTTCTGCGCGTGCACGATGGCACCAGTGTGGCCGGGAAACACGGACAGCACCGCCAGGACTCCAAATAAGGTGACAACCCAGCCCATGCGGCCGTTCGGAACCAAGGACCACAATCCCTGTGATACGGAATCGGACTCAGAACGCACCTGCATCTACGTGGGCAGGCTGTATCCGAAAGTGGCAACAGTAACGGCGAATGGAGAAGCCTTTGCGAGAAAAAGGAACCTTGCAGTGCCTTCACACAGACCGGAGCATGACTTTACTTATGTTTCAGAGCAGCTTACACTTCGAAACTGAAGCCGAACGATAAGCTCCAACACTGTCGGAGGCAGGCATCTCGTTACGGACAAGTTCAGCTTGATCGGAGACTTGACCGGTCCAGCCATCGTTGACACTGCCTTTGAAAAGCCATTGGACTGACATCTTTCTGTTCAGAGTTGAGGCCCTCATGCCAAAACTCATGTGCAAGCAAGTACTGTGGATTTGTACCCTATGAGGCTGTTGATTCAACAGCAATGCTGATCACTCTGCAGATGATGCTGATGAAGATGACGATGGAGATGAAGATTGAGACGAAGATGAAGATCAATAAGAAGAAGATGAAGAAGGTGATGATGGTTGTGATGGTGATGATGGTGATGATGATGGTGGTGATGATGATGACGATGGTGGTGTTGGTTGTGGTGGTGGTGATGGTGAGGGTGATGGCGATTATGATGGTGATGATGATGTCAATGTTGGTGATGACAATGATGATGGTGATGATGGCGATGATGGTGGTGACGGTGAGGGTGATGGCGATTATGATGGTGATGATGATGGTGATGATGATGGTGATGATGATGTTGTTGATGATGATGACGACGATGGTGAAGACAATGATGCTGATGATGATGATGATGATGATGATGATGATGATGATGATGATGATGATGAAGAAGAAGAAGAGAAAAAGAAGAAGGTGGTGGTGGTGGTGATGATGATGAAGATGGTGATGATGATGACGATGGTAATGCATAGCGATGGCGATGGCTATGATGATTGTGATGCTGATGGTGTGGTGATGGTGATGGTGATGGTGACGGTGACAGTGACGGTGACGGTGACGTTGACAGTGAGGGTGAGGGTGAGGGTGAGGGTGATAGTCATGGTGGTGATGGGGCGGATGACGGCGACAGTCACTGTGGTCAGAATGATACTTGCACTATGAGTGTGATGAAGTGCTGATACGATGACTATGGCGCTCGAGGACGAGGAGGATGACAATGATGGTGATAGTGAGGAATACTGCACAACCTGTAGATCCAACACACACCTAAGGCGCTAACTCGGGCTTGTGTAGTCGAGAAGACCGGTGTCTTCAATCCGTTTGGCTTGGGAACACAACGAGACATCTCGCCTAGTGGGTCTGTGAGACATCAGAGCAAAAAGTCTCCGGATCTCACTCTCTACAAAGCTCCGAACAAGCAGCGAAGCTCTCAGGAGATATATGAGGTTGGAAAAGGGAAACCTGCCGCCCGCTGGCTTCCAACCAACTGCAGGATATCGGATAGTTTTCAGAAATTCCTCCCCGATCTTGTGCAGGGAGCACAAATGTAACATCACTTCCAAAGCTCCGACGGCACGTCCGAGCCTCGGACTTAGCATCTGGCGTCCGAGTCGGCGCTGTCTGAGCTCTCATTGGACTCAGAAGCGCCGTAGATGGTCCCTTCGCTGGACTCCGAGCCAGCACGGGGCCCCCTGGGCACCGGCGGCCCGGGGTCGTTTTCCACCGACGCCGGCAGCAGTGCCGTGCAAAGGAGGTTCACCAAGGAGAGCCCGGCCTCGCTAAAATCTAAGCTGCAAAGAGCAAGAAACATATTATATACATATATATATATATGTATATGTGTATATGTGTATATGTTCTATTAATATACTTATTACTGCTTTTATGATCATTGCGATTGTTATTATTGTCATCTTTACTGCTCTCTTGTTGATAGTAACAGTCGTGCAAGTATTGGTAGTATTCCCAATTTGATACTGTTTAAGTTGTATGTGTACTACCATTAATTATTGAGGTCTGCTGAGGTCGACCAGATCACAAGAGCTGAGATCACACATCCTTTGCATGTCGGCACATCACGACCGCCTCCACAACAACGACGAAAACAGCAACGACGACGCTAATGCTGCTGAGACTACACAGCACTGACTCTGCACCCCCGCCCTGACACAAGATCTGCCAAGTACAGCTGAGGCACCAGAATGTAAAAGACGAGCCCATGACCCGCCAAGCCCCATGCATTGATTGACCAAGCGAAGAGCGTGGCTGTTGCAATCGGGGCAATTGCCTTACCTGTGGTGTCTATCGTCACAGCCAGGCCGCTTGCAATGGCACGATCTGCTGCACCAGCAGCGTTGTTTGTGAAGACCAGCAGCATCGCGGCTTGCGATAGGCAGGCGGATGTCGCAAGTAAGTGCGCCACATTGGCTGTCAGCTCGCTGGTGCAGAACGGCAACAAGACCGAAAATATGGTGCCGAAGACACTCACGATGATGGAAGTGCATCGTCCACCAAGCTTTGTCGTCAATCTGGGCAACACCAAGGAGAAGTAGAAGATGTTCCAAAGGCCTGATCGAGCGAGCAAAACACCCACCTGTTTTTCGGACATCTGCAAGCCTCCAACTGCCTTGTCCGAGATCATCCACAGTGGAGCGACTTCAAAGATGGCGAATTGTGCAAATCCCTGGCAAAAGCGCATGAAAATTACCAGCGGGATGGGCCACCTTTGGAGCGTCCGTCGCATCGAGCGCTTCGAAGTCGTCGTCTCCTCCCGAGCAGATGCTCTCTCTTCATTCTGCTCCGAAGGATCCGAAGACTTGGCCCGGGCCGGGGCGGGACCCGCTCTGCAGTGCAGCAGAGAGTAGAGGGAGATGGACACCAAGGCCAGGAGTGCACCGAGCAGACTTGGAACCAGCGCTGGGAAGCTGGGAACGAGGCCATAGGTCCAACCGGAGACGGCAGGCCCCACAAGCTGCATCCCAGTCCCCACCGCGATGACCATGCCAATCACGTCTTGTTGGCGTTTGTCCCCGGCGACGCTCGCGCAGTACGGGCCCATGATGGCGACCCAGCCGTGTGTCAGACCAAAGAACATAAAGCGGACCAGCATGGCAAGTACAAGCGATTTGCAAAACCCGAACCTTGCCGCTTTAGGGTTTAGGGCCCTTCGGATTTCTAGGGTTTCGGGCTTGAGCGTCAGATTCGAGCAGCGACTCAGCTACTTCTCCCTGGATCAGTCATTGGTTTTGCATTGCAGTGGTGACGAAAGGCTACAGAGTCCATGAATAAAATCAAGTTGCAACAGACCACCCACCAGGAGGGACGTCAAGGTAACGACCAAGACGACGTCGAAGCCGTGACGTGCAGCAACGTAACCCCAGATTGAAGATGTCAGCATACGCCCGAACACGTTTGAAGACTGCAGCCATCCGGCCAGATAGCCAGCTTCGTTTCTGTCAGGGACCCACCCAAGGTCGGCACATAGGATACCAGCATAACCTCAGCAGTGTAAAGTTAAGAAGAGTTAGCAGCTGGCCACTGTAAGTGCACCAGGATGCTAAACACGATACAGCCCGGGATGCACTTTCAGGAGAGACTTGCCAATCTCAGGATCACCTTCACACCTGAAGACTTGAGTCACGACAGTGTCTAACGCAGACGCGCCACTGAAGAGCGAGCAGACGGTGTAAAAGTGCGTCGCATCGATCAAACAAGCGAAAGCTACCTGCGTTCGTGGGAGCTTTGTAGCCATTGCGCCTGGCTTCTGACATCCCGAGCACTGAGCCTGAAGATCGGTTGAAGCTTCCTACTCTCCTGCTCAACCCGGAGCAGCCACGGGCCACGTCAGAAGGCCTTCACATCATTTTCAGGTTTTCCCGCATGCATCGAACATGCAAACACAGCGCATGGCCTGGCAGTGTACAGCCCCGGCCAAGCGTCACAGAGCATGCCAAGCATGTTGTTACACGACATGCATATTTCCGAGGCAATAGGGACTCGGCAAGAACCAAGCAGCAAGCTGCCAACAGTCACATTGACGGAACAAAGCGACCAGGAAAACTGATTCACAAGCAAGGCTAGCCTTAGGACAAGCCCTAGGATGAACCTTAGCTTTGGCGCACAAAGGAGCTTTTTCAGGGATTGGCGGCGGACAGCTAATTCGAGCGAATTAATCTGAACCAGAAGGCCTGGGTGACGATTCCGCCTTCTTACGGCTTTCGCTATGACCGTGAACACTGCTGCAACTGCTGGTACTGTTACTCCTACTCAGAATACTGTCAGCTTCTCCATCATGGAGTTCATTTCGTCGATGCCCCAGTTGGCTATGTCAACTCCTTCGAGACAATCGGTCAAATCTGGGCTGCTCTTGTGCTGTTCGCGGCGCTCCACCTTCACTTCCTCTGATCCCTCGACGGCCGTCAGCTCTTCGTGCATCCCCAACCTGGGTTGCCGTTTAAGGGCGCCCCAACGTAGGAATAGATACCTCTCTAATACTTATAGGACCGTTAGGAGGGACTTCAAAAGCTGACCCATCGAGCAACTCCTTCAGCAACCAGATCAGCGAGGCGCGAGTCTCGGCCTTCCAGCTTTTGAAGTTTACCTGCATCACCAATTCGGCTGGTACCTGGCCTTACACAAGGCGCTGCAGGCCTCGAACCGTGCCTTTCGTGAGCGTGTCGGCGCAGTTCTGTGCAAAGTGGTGTGTTCGGTGTTGAGAAGGGGCAGCGCAAACATGCAGATTCAAACACAAACCTAAACACACCAGAAATCAACACCCTGGCAACAGGTGTTGATAGAAAAGCAAATAACTCCGAATCCCCACTTTTGGCCAGAAAAGCGGCAGGAAGTCGGTGCCCACGTAGTCGGTTCCGTCTCCAATTGCTGCGAAAGCGCCTGCTGGTTAGGACTCAGGGTTCTTCGGTGCTTCAGGGTTGTAAGTTTGGGGTTTAGGGTAGTTTTCGGCCCAGTCTTGGGTCTGGTGTTGAAGAGAAGGTGTAGCGTTCATTGACAAGGGTCTGGAGTTTAGGTGTCAGGGATGGGGTTTGAACTGTGTGAATTCTTGCGCAGACTTGGAGTGACATCGAGTGGAGCCACATGTCTCAAGTCTAGCCTTTGAAGTCTTAATCGGCCAGATCTTCCAGGAAGGCACCTTTAACCTGACTTACAGCTACCCTCCAAGCCCACAGCCGACGGCCCAAAGCGCTTCGGCTTAGACCCTGCATGCTGCAAGCCGTAAAATTCTATAACACCTCAAAAGGACCTTGAGCCATGGTAGTTAAAAACCCTAAACCCGTAGTAAACCTAAGCCCTAAACCCCTAATAACCTTAAACAGTAAGCCCTAAGCCATAAGCCCTTACAAACCTTAAGCCCTAAAACCTAAGCCCTCTTTAAAAAAAAAAACTTCAGCCCTGAGGCCTAAACCTCAAACCCTAAAACTTAACCTTAAACACACGCTGACCCCTGTACCCTTAACCCCTAAACCAAAAACATCCTAAACCCCGAAGCCATAAACCATGCACTTAGACCCCGAACCCTTAAACTCCTATCTAGGCAAGTTAGGGTTACATGTTTAGGACTGCGTTTAGGGTTTAGGGTTTACCCTAAAGCCTAAACCCTAAACCCAAGCAGTCGTCGACTTCCGGCTACGATCCCAAGCTCTGGGATCTGGTGTCGCACTTTCGGGTCTCGGTACTTTCAGGGTTTTAGTTTTGGGGTTTCAGGGTTCAGGGTTTAGGGTTTAGGGTTTAGGGTTTTAGGGTTCAGAACTCAGGGTTTACGGTACCTGCACAGTTTTGGGGTTTAGGGCTCCTGGTCTCGGCAGGGCTCCTTCTTCTACAGCAAGCTCCTCTCCCATCTTCGGACGGACCGTTTTTTACAGTTAATGTCCCCTATAGTCGCCCCCTATGTAATCACCTCTGTCACGGCCTTGAAGGAGTTTAGACTACAGCTTCTATGATGCGACAAGTTAGTCTGAAATCTTGGGAAACACTCCAGGGCAACTCTATGCCCAAGACGCTCTGAACTCTGAGTAAACGAGAAAGTCTTCAACCGGCTACGACTGCACGCTGAAACCAAACCCAGACCTTCGGCAACATCAACAAAGTAGAACCCGTAGTTTAAATCCCCGTACTACTAAAGGATACCTTTGTAGGGACCCCTTAAGGGACAAGGCCACAAGCAGCACTTGGTTTGCCTCGACGGCACCGTGCTGAGACAACAAGCCATGAGCACAGAGAAGCGCACTTTCGGATTAGGGTTCAAGCTTGACGGCCTCTTGGGCTCTAGGATCCAGGGCTAAGTGTCCATGTTTCAGCTTGACCGATTTCCAACTGTAGTGCAAAACAACTCAAGTGAGGTGCCTTGTACGCTCCTTTCAGTCGTCGGGCTGCGCCTACGGTCATGAGTTGCTGAGCTACGATAGGAAATCGCGAGCGCCAGGACATGCAGATGCGGGCATGTCCCATTTGCTCCCTGCAGCCACCACTGTGTAGGTGACCCCTTTCCGAGAGAGAAGATGCTGACTCTAAAACCTGCAGCCTTCTCTTATCCAGGCACGGCCGAAAGCTTAAAACAGGATATGTTACAAACAACATCAACGACTGCAGCCTCTTTACGACATCACTGTATCTCGTGCAGCAACTCATGAAAGTACAGCAAAGCCCAAAGAAACGTGCAAGGGTAGTTGAGCCCCAGCAAGTTCTGCAGCACTCTTTTCTCGAGACCGGAGGCGGATCTGCGCCGCGGGGTTAGAGACCAAGCTAATGCAATGAGTGATGTTCCAGACAAGCCGAGGACTCAAACCCGTCGCCGTGTGTGAACAGACTGTGCACCTGACGCCATGCAGCGCAAGCCGACATGTGGCCCGCCTTGGCCGCCATGGGCTCAGTGGAGGTCACCCGCCAGGGCTAATCTGCGTAGTGGCAGCATGAGACAGACCGGGCACGCACTCTGCACTCGGAAAGCTTCTGGAATGCCCCTCTCCAGACAGAACGCGTGTCTGCCATGTCTGCCTCTTTGCACACACCGCGAAGAAGACCTTTTGGCGCTAAAGCTCTCGATCCGCAAAGCTCGTCAGCCGCGCCCAATTCAGGGCACTTTGACGGCGAGCAGCAAGCTTGGCCTGCAACCTCACGATAGGCGGGACTCAACATCGGAGAGAACGAAGAAAAAACAAGTGGGAAAAGCTCGAAGCCCGGAGATCCTTTAGCAGCGAGTGGGAAACCTGAGGTGCACGGGGCAGGAGACGAATGTTGATGCCATACAGAGAAGCCAACATGGGCCTCGCTTAGCCGCCATGTTCTGACTAGAGGTCACCCCCACCAGGGCTGATCTGCGGTGTCGGAAAGCTTCTGAAATGCACCCCTCCAGGCAGAACGCACGTCTGCCATGTATGGCTCGTTGCACTTACGGCGAAGAAGACGTTTTGGCACTAACCTATCAATACGCAAAGCTCGTCAGCCGCACCCAATTCAGGGCACTTTGACGGCGAGCAGCAAGCTTGGCCTGCAACCTCACGATAGGCGGGACTCAACATCGGAGAGAACGAAGAAAAACCAAGTGGGAAAAGCTCGAAGCCCGGGGACTATCCACTCCTCGAGGCAGATCGCACGTCAGTTTGCGATGAAAGCTTCACATCTCTTCGCGGGCTTTATCTGAAAATTCAAGCACACAAAGATTTCGAACCATAGCTGACTGATGCAACAGATGTGGGTGCCGCTGGGCCGATCTGGAAAGCACAGCAACGGATTGCACACAGCACGCCAAGGCAGAAGCGCTGCGAGAGGACAGCAGCCGCCAAGCCGTTCGAGCGCTTGCAGGATGGCCACTGAAAGGCCCAACACGCTCTGATGTCCCGAGATTTTATTGTGATTGCACAGGTTCGGAGCTGCCATCCACATGAAACCGAAACGGACAATCCCTTGCCTTCGTAGCGTGTCGCTGCAATACCGTCACTGGAGCTCGAATTGCAACGAAAAGTCACCCAGCTGAAAAGCCTACGCACATCTCATGAAAGCCGCTGATGTGGTGCTGCCAAGAGAAGCATCACTCAGTCGGCCAGCTCGCGGGATAGCCCCTCCAGCAGGTTCTGAAAGTCATGGTTCGCGCATCCGCGCACGCCCGAGCAATGGCCGCTGTGGTGCTTTGGAAAGCACGGCCGTGGAGTGCACACAGCGCACCAAGGCAGAAGCGCTGCGAGAGGACAGCAGCCGCCAAGCCCTTCGAGCGCTTGCAGGACGGCCACTGAAAGGCCCAACACGCTTTGGTGTCCCGAGATTTTATTGTGACTGCACAGGTCCGGAACTGCCATCCACCTGACAGCATCTGTGCAACCCTGCAACCAAGCTCAAATGCCTGCTCATGAAAGCCGCTGACATAGCACTAACAAAAGCATGACATGCTATGTACAGATGAAGATTCTTGGACGGTGCCCAGGGGTTCCTGAGAGCTTCTTGCTGTCGTGTTCAGACAGTGAACATGTCCTACACAGCCCGAGCTCCATATTATGGCACGCCTAGAGCGCGTGCTCTACTAGATGTGGAAGGGCTGGGGGCGGGGGGTTTAGTAGGGTCACTCGAAGCCCCCTTTCGAGGCTCGGATCCCTATGAGGGGTCTCCTCGACTCGCTTGCTTCACTTTAGGGTTTGGTTTAGGGTTTAGGGTTTTAGGGTTTTGGGTGGAATGCCCCGTCATCTGCGGCAAAGACCTTTGCAGAACTCTGAAGTTGCACGGTCCATCGGAAGCAAGTTGCACCAATACAACAATCAGCGTTGCCTGAAGTCTTCGGTGCTGTGGCTCGCGGCTCCTTCGCACGGCATTGCGAGCAAGACCAACCTGCACTCAGGAGCTGAGCGTAGCTGAGACCTGGAGCCTGAAAGAAGGCCTCGCAGACCAGGCCCGGCATCAGCCGTGGCTTCGTGGCTTCAGCCTCGGCAGCCTCGGCAGCCTTGGGCTTGGAAGCGGGGCTGGCATGCGTTGAAAAATTGCACCTGACCTGCATCTGAAGACATTGGAGGCAGCCGCAGCGGCCCGACTCGTACCGCCATTGCTGCGTAGTGAAAGCGAGCGGCACGGCTCAAGTGCTGCACCCATTGCGGCCACTTCCGGGATGCTAGCCCGCCATCTGCTTCGGAAGAGTTGGCTCACGTACAGGGGGTCAGAACTGCCGAACCGGAGTTCTCACACTCAAGCCCTCAAGCGCTCGACATCGAGCGTGCTTTAATCCGGACATGGCTCTTCTCCGTGCAGACTGGACTTTGCTCGAGTTGAGCCTTTTCACCTCTCTTGCTGCAAGAAAGGGAGAGTCGGGCAGAACATCTGGGAAATCGTTGTCAGCGCTGAGCGCACTCTCCTGCTGCTAGAGGCCGCTGGAGCTACCTCGATTTACAGCCGTTTACATGTAGGCAGCATGAAGGCGAGTAGCCTCATCTTTGAATGCATAGATTCCCACAGTCACGATCCAGGAAGGCATGAGATGCTCCATGGAAACATGGATAAGACCAGCAATTTCTTGAGACTGGCTTGCTGGCAGCTTGCCTACCAGGACATGCTCTCCGTGGTGCTGAGACTGAAAAAAAAGCCGAAGGCGTACCTGCGAGAGGACCATCGCCGCTGAGCCCACTGAGTGCTCGCGAGGACGCACTGATTACATTCGTGGAGATCCACGAAAAGGCTAGCACCGCAGCACAATCCTCGCAGTGGTGACGCCGACTACTACTACGAAATAGACAGAGGGCCTAGGGACCTGGAGTGCACCTGCGCCTTTTAAGCTCGTCTCGGCTGCAGGCACGTAGCAGCATGGCAAGTTTTGGATGTCGTCCTTTCAGAACGTGCCAAAAACCGTGTGCGCTGCACTCACAAAGCGGGGCTTCAGAAGGATCTTGCTTCGAGATTGAGCACCGCAGCTGCTTCCCGAACCCGAAGCAGCCAGCTCCGCAGCCAGCTGTGGCACACAGCTCATGCAACTCTGCAGAACGGCACACGCGCTTGCTCAACAACCTACAACGGGCCATCCGCTGTTGGGACTGGATCGTGGAGGCCGGTGAACGAAGCTGGCCCGGTTCTGTCCCTTGCCAAGACACACTTGTTGCAGGGAGTGCGTGAAAGTGTTGTCATTGCAGGCGGAGCTGGCCCACACCACTGAAGAGAGCTCAGCACGAAGGCTGAATTGAGCTGACAAGCACTCAGCCTGCGAGAAGGCAGCTCTGTAGCAAGAATTCCTTCGTACGACTTTGTAACCTTTCTCAGGCTTCACCTTGAAATTTTGAGAAGCTTCCTGGAATGCTGCAAGACAGCGGGCAGTGCACAGCTTCCAGGGGCCCTCTTCAGGAAACAAAGAAAATCCGGCGGAAGGTTGGGCTGTGCTTGCTGGCGGCCTTGCAGGAGGAGCTGGCTCACACAACTGAAGAGAGCTCATCACGAAGGTTCCGAAGGGTGAGTTGCCTGCGAGAAGGCAGCTTTGCAGCAAGAGATCCCGAAACAGACGAAACCCGGAAGGCTGGGGTGTGCCCTCAAGCAAACCTCTGGGAGGCTTGGGGTTGCTGAACCCACGATCTTTTAAGGATTTTTCACCACTTCCTGCAGGCAAACCTGGGAAACCTGGCAAACCTCAAAACGCAGATGCACGGTTGTTCTGCTGTAAGGCAGGCATTCTGACTGTCAGAAGCAGCGGAAGCGCCTGCAATGTCACCGACAGTCCAAGTGAAGAAACAACCACCAGCCGCTCAATGCTCCGAGTGCCCTGCAGCTGCTTTTCTATGCCAGATTGGAGCCCGCTGTTACGGAAAGATTCGAGAGGCCAGGCAAAATTTGAGGCAGATGCAATCTCCGGGCAGAAATTGCAGCAATCAGGGCACAACGGTCATCCAGGCTCCACGAACTTCTCAAACTTCTTTCCGACTCGAACCTGCCGCAGACGTCTCAATTCAGCGACTGAATATGGCTTTGTTACGTGCTCACCTCACGGGAAGTATGAATGACCAGCAAACTCTCACACCACATCTTCGATTTTAATGGATGGTCGATTTTTGTGCCACCCTTCAATGTTTGTTTCGATAACGAAGGTGGTCTAATGAACCTTGCCCAATTTTGCTACTCCACCAGGAAGCAACGACTCAATTCGCAAGTTCATGCAAAACTTGAGGGCAAGTAAATACCATCAGCCGCCTGCAACGGCTGCACGCTGGGCCTGCCAGGTGAGATTGAGCCAAACTGCAGAGATTCCTTTCAAGTTGCCACAAGTGTAGTCTGCGCATGGGGAAGATGACAGACCTGACAAACCTGACGCTTGACTCCCGTTTTGCCAGGACCCTGGCCCGACCCTACGCTCTCCCCCCGGCCCGACACCGACTGGACTTTCATGACCCAAACTTTATCCGGTCAGCGATGGGTCCGCGATCGGCACGTTGCACGCCGCTGCACGGCTGTCTTGTCAGGTTGTGGCATTGAGTTGTTCATTCAAAACAACTGCGAGAACCGGACGGACCGACCTGACACTTCTTTGTTTGCGGGCGAGCAAGTCAAACCGCACCATATCGCAACTTGAAGCTGCTGGCTAGAACAAACAACAGCGTCTTCACAGGATTTTTTGACTGAGCCGAACCTGCAACTTCGTCACTCGTGGCAAGCGACAGCCACTAAAGCTGCAATAAATTTCTTGTGTGTTGTCTTGTGCTAGATGCTAGTTGTACATGGAGCAACGCGATGCACCTGACCTTTTCAGCCAAAAAACTGACCACTTTGCTGGATAATTCCTGCAGTCTTGCCTGGCAGCTGGCTCCATGGAAAACAAAGCTGCAGATTTCGGTTGCACCAGATGCCCATTGTCAACATTGGAGCGCAGACTCCACTTCAACAATTCAAAGTGCTGTGACGCGCAAAACAAAACAATGGGCAAAAGCCTTCTTCAGAAAAAGCTCTGTTCAAAACTCCCTTTTGTGCTTTCCGCCCTTGAGACTCTCGAAGCTCGATCCTTTTCTCAACAATGCAAACAAGACGCTTGTCAATGACTGACTGCTGCTGTGCTCGAAAAAAACTCCAAATCCTTCGAAACACAAGAGTTCATACAATCATTTCCGCACGTTTACCTCCTATTGTTATAGATCTCTCGAAGCCCGTCTGGCAAATCCTTTATATATGGGAGAAAGGGGTTATTTGCTCAGGAGCAAAATAAGTCAAAAATCGCTCCAAAAGCAGCCTCTTCGCAAGAGAAAAAAACAGCTGCATGTTCGTGCTGAAAATCGCACAATTCCAAACCAGCCTCTTCGATCCAGGCTGAAAAATCGCTCAATTTCGCTGAAAAAATCATTTAACTTCGCTCTAAAGCAGCCTCTTCGATTAAAGAGAAAAAACAGCTGCATGTTCGAGGCTGAAAAATCGCTCAATTTCGCTCTAAAGCAGCCTCTTCGATCCAGAGAGAAAAAACAGCTGCATGTTCAAGGGTGAAAATCGCTGAATTTCGCTCCAAAGCAGCGTCTTCGATCCAGAGAGAAACAACAGCTGAAATTCGCTCAATTTCGCTCTAAAACGACCCTCTTCGATCCAGAGAGAAATAACAACTGCATGTTCGAAGCCGAAAATTCGCTCAACTTCGCTCTAAAGCAGCGTCTTCGATCCAGAGAGAAATAACAGCGGCATGTTCGAGGCTGAAAAATCGCCCAATTTCGCTCCAAAGCAGCCTCTTTGCTCAAAAAACGATTCAATGTTGACTCTTTAATGACTCAATATTGTCACAATAATGACGCTATAATGACTCAATATTGTCACAATAATGACGTTATAATGCTGCAATGTTGATCAAAGATTCAACGCGGTCACTACGCGGTCACTACACGGTCACGACGCGGTCACTACACGGTCACTACGCGGTCACTACGCGGTCACTACGCGGTCACTACGGTCACTGTGCGATACTGCAAAAGTGTTAGAGCGGCGGAACGGGAAAGCCGAGTTCCATTAGTTCAGTGACGTGAGATTCATGAGCATGTTTGTATGCTTGAGGCGTGTATGCGGCAAGAGCCCACATGTTTCCGCGATGCTT
>BGNK01002602.1:77797-96011 GCA_003297005.1 Symbiodinium sp. clade A Y106 | reverse complement strand
TTATCCCCTGGAGATGGGTCGTGTGCTGTTGTCTGCGGCACGTGGGGTCTTAAAGAAGTCTCTGCCGCGTGGTGAACCTCAAACTGTCTCGTCCATGCGGGGGTGTGAAAATCTGAGAAGGACTCTGCGACAAGCTGTGCCCTCAACAAAACTCCGCCCATTGTCGAGGGTATCCATGTGTTGGGGCAGGACTTTTCTCAAGATGAGATCTCCCGGGAGTTCGCTGCCATTTCCAAATGGTGCCAACAGGCGATGTACCCAGGGGAGGCCCAGCCGAGAGGTGGCACCCTGGAGCTCCGTAGGACGGCCCTGGTGCCAGGTCAACCTCACAAGCCTTACTCCACCTGGCTTATGGTTGCGAGTTGAATCTTGGCTCAACGCTGTTGCCAAGGCTGGGGGAGAGACGGTTGGGCGAGAAGCCTGCCTGTATCGGGCTGAGATCCTCGCCCACTTACAGGGTGTCTCCCACCTCACCACGGAAAAGGAGACTCTCCTTAGGGGACTCATCAGGCAGGCTCAGGCCGATCACCTTGCGGTTGAAAAGCAAAGATACCAGGAATGGCTTGAAGGTGCCCAAGTCAAGGGAATGCGCCCTTTGTACAAGGCTATTCGGTCCCACGAGCAGGTCCTTGTACGGCCCTTTCGCGACAAGGAGGCTGCTTTGCGGCCTTATCTGCGGCATCAACAATGGCAGGCGATTTGGAAAAGCCAGTCCACGCTTGTTGAGGCGATTCTTCCCGAACTGCACAGCCGTGCTGTAGATGAGGCTGCCTCCATGCCGGCCATCACGGCCGCCCAATTGCAGACACGACTCCACTGCCTTCCTGAGAAAGCTCCGGGGGTTGGAGGATGGAACAACCGTATGTTGAAGCAATTGCCACCTGGCGCGCTCGAGCCTCTCGCACTGTTCTTGAACCATATGGAAGCTACAGGAAAGGCGCCGGGCCAATGGCGTGTGGTCAAGTTTGCTATGCTGGCCAAGAACGTCAGCATCGAAAGACCGATAGGCCTCTGCGATGTTGTATACAAAGCTTGGCTGCAGGTGAGATACTCCCTGGTCCAAGCCTGGATGAAACAATACGAGATGCGGGCCCCATGGGATGCTGCGAAGCCGGGGGTCACCTGTCTTACAGTGTCCATTTCCAGGATATTCAAGAGCGAGATTGCCGTGGCGACAGGGCGCCATCGTGCTACTGTATATCTCGACCTTACGACTTTTTACGAGACGTTGGCCCATTCAAGGCTCATCGCCTCGGCCCAGGAACTTGGTTTCCCCGCTACCCTGCTGAACATCGCGATTCAAATTTATCGCGGCGCCCGCATCATTGATGCGGAAGGGTCGATGAGTCCTGTTACCTTCACGAGTTGCGGCGTCATCGCTGGCTGCCCAGTTGCTCCAGNCAAATTTATCGCGGCGCCCGCATCATTGATGCGGAAGGGTCGATGAGTCCTGTTACCTTCACGAGTTGCGGCGTCATCGCTGGCTGCCCAGTTGCTCCAGCTTTGAGCAAACTTGCACTTTACAGACCTTGCAAGGCTGTGGCGGACACAGGCCTTTCGGCGGGGCTGGACACGTGGATTGACGATGTGTCCATCGACGCGGAGGATTCGGATGCGCAGCGTGCTGCGCAAAAAATCGTGGTCCTGTACAGAACGATCAGAGAGGAGTTAGGCAGCGCTGAACTGCTGATTAGCACTTCTAAATCCGCCTTTGTTTGCACGGACAAGCACACGCAGCATCGGTTGAAGCAGCTCCTGCTTCCGGGCGAGCCGCCTGTTTTGCATCTTGTGAAGGACTTAGGTGTCCATTCTGCACGTGCTCGCAGGCGAAGAGTAGCGAACAGTAATGCGCGCATCACCAAGGCGGCGGGCAGGAGCGGTAAGTTGACGCGGCTAAAAGTCACCAATCCCAAGATGCGCGCCCAGGTTGCGGCGACTGGGGTTGAGACTGCCGCAACTTTTGGTCACCAGGGACAAGGCATATCGCCCAAGCGGATGAAGGTGCTAAGGGCAATTGCTGGAGGTCATTTTGGGAAGTTGTCTTTCGGGTCCTTGGACCTGGTTTTTGACTTATCCCATGTAGGTTCAGGGGATCCTTTCCACAAGATCGTCTTGGAGCATTGGGCCATGCTTCAGGAGTGTGTGGTGAGAAACCTACCTGCGGCCAGCCTTGTGAGGAGAACATGGGCTGTGTCTTGGGCCAAGATNAGTGTGTGGTGAGAAACCTACCTGCGGCCAGCCTTGTGAGGAGAACATGGGCTGTGTCTTGGGCCAAGATTTCCAGAAGCCCCCAAAGATGGACTGTCGCTTCTGGTCCAATAGGAGCCTTGCAATGTTACCTTAAAGACTTGGGTTTTGATGCCCCCACGATGGATGTCTGGAAGCGTCCTGATGGTGACATTGTTCTCAACTGGGGCTCCCCCAACACAGGCAGGGAAGTCAGTTCCCTCCTGCAGAAAGCTTTGCTTACGGACAGGTGGGAGCGCATCGCCCTGCAAGAGTCCGCTGATGGCACTCAGAAAGGTATCGACTGGACGGTGCCACGCAAGCTTCTCAAGGAAAGCGCCAAAAAACCCTTGGTCCAATCGGGCCTTCGCATGTTGTTCCAAGGAGCAATCCGCCGTGCCAACCACGGCGGTGACGCATTCTGCCACCGGTGTGGCATGGCAAATACTCTTCAGCATGTTCTCCATGACTGCATTAGATGGGCGGAGGTCGACATTGGGCCAGATCCGACCTGGAAGGGAGCTCTTTCCGGTGGCCCCGGAGTGCTTTGCTGTGAGGGGACTTGTCCCCAAACAGTCAACGCTGCATCCGGCATTGACTTCCTCCCAATTGGAAGTACGAAAGGAGGGCGTTTTTACAGGTGAGTTTCTCCCTGATGGTTCCATTTACTATGGTACCGATGCCTCAGGAGGGTCCAGGGGCCTTGACCCGAGACAGTCTCCTGGACTAAAGGGCATCTCAGCCTTGACCAACACAGCCAAAGATTCGGGTCCAACATGGCATGGACCTGGGCAGCGAACCTTGAGGCCGACAGGGAGTGCAGCTTGAGAAGCTTGGAAGCCTTCTCAGCCGACGCTGCGGCCAGAACGGATTCCATTGATGCTGCGGCCAGGGCCAAATGCCGGTGGTTAGGAGGCCGATGCGCGTACATCTTGGCGCACGACCCAATACCCAAGGTGAAGGACCTTAAGTTTGAGCCGGTGCCTGTTGCTAACAAGTCGGTCAAGAAGCAAGGGCCTAACAAGAGGCAGCAGCTTCTCGCTGCCTCGGCAGCCGAGAACCCGCTTACGGGCCATAAGTGGGTCATCACGACTAGTGCCAAAAACTTGTGCATTAAATGTGATCCCTGCACTTTGTATGCACAGCAGGTCGACCCTGGCCCTGTGATCGACTTTGTTTTGAGTCATCCATGCAGAGGCCGGCCGGCTTTCCCTAGCCAGGATTCAAACATTGATGGTTCGCATAGCATTGTTAACTTGGGACACCTGTGGAGCTGCTCCAGGTGTAAAGCCAGCTATTCANTGCAGAGGCCGGCCGGCTTTCCCTAGCCAGGATTCAAACATTGATGGTTCGCATAGCATTGTTAACTTGGGACACCTGTGGAGCTGCTCCAGGTGTAAAGCCAGCTATTCAGTCCGGGTTCCGGCTAGAGGTAGATTGGCTAAGAAATGTAATGGAGACTCAGCCAAGAAGGCCCAGCCAGCAGCAAACCCCACTGTGACCGCGGCAAAAGGGTTTTCAGCGCTTTTTTCTGGCCCTAAGCTTTCGTCTGCCTGCGCTGGCCTTGGTAATTCTAGGCCTTCACAGGGACCTGTTGTTTCGCCCCAGGCTCGAGGTTCTCAGCCAAAAGACCGGCCCTTCAGGCTTTGCTGCCTTGTTCTCGGTAGGAAGAAGTTTGGCTAATGCTCCTGTGTCGTTTCCACCTGGGGATGATTTGGGTTCAGTTACTGGCCCTCAAGACCCCCCGGTTGCNATGCTCCTGTGTCGTTTCCACCTGGGGATGATTTGGGTTCAGTTACTGGCCCTCAAGACCCCCCGGTTGCATGCGCAGTAGCCACTGAACTTGGTACACCTTCGGCTCGAGGTCCTCAGAAGCCCAAGCGTTCCCAAAAGCCATCCCCAACAAGGTCCAGGCTCTGTCTACCGGGGTTTACCCCACCCTGCCTGCCCTTCCCAAAGCTAAAGCCACGACTGCAACTGCCCGAGGTGCACCTTTGGCTCGAGATTCTCAGCCGTGTGATGCTGAGGATAATGCTGCCAGGACCCCAGCAATAACCAAGGCCCCGGGAAAAAAGGCTAAACCCAAAGCTAAGGAAGGCAATGCTCAGTCGTCTGGTGCTCAGAGTGTTTTGCACTTCTTTAAAGGTAACCGGACGTCACAATAGCAGGGTTCTGCTCTGCTTGCGCTGCTGCAGCCATGGGTGGCAGGGGACACGGCAAAGGTAAAAGTACAAAGGGCCCGTCTAAGTCCAAGTGCTCGCCTGAGGAAATCAGGCACGCGGCCCAGCTTAATGCTTGGAGAGAAAGTGAAGACTTGCCCCGGAAAAGCCCTGGCAGTGTCTCACGTGCCAAAGCCTGCCAAGGCGGCGGCACTTGACGCCCAGGGTATAGGGCCGCCTGCGGCGCCTGCGGTCAAACCCCCGCCTCCGCCGCCTCCACCCCCGCGTGTAAGGAGGGGTGAACGCTCAGAGAATACTGGAGCTGCAGTCCGGCTGGTTGAAAGGGATGAGACTCCTCTCCCGAGCCAGCCAGGAGCAAGGAAAGCAAAGGCAAGCACTGTGGTGCTCATAGAAAGAGGTGAGGTTCTCCCTCGTGAAAGTGAGGAGTCAGCCGAAGTTCCGGTTCACCGGGATAAAAGGAGGGCTGATGACCAGCTCCAAGGCACCGCTAGTCGACAACGAGGTGAGTTTCTCCCTCGCTATGGGAGTGACCAAAAGTTGGTAACCAGGGGCGAGCTCCTCCCCCAGGATGCCAAGGCTTTGGAGACGGACTCCGAAACGGAGCAAGAGCCACTTGCCCTCAGCAGTCAGACATCATCGGCGACCCCATGGCAACGCCGTGTCAAAAAGCGTGAGGAAAGAGAATCCTCAGCCAGCCGGCAGTCCTGCAGGGAATGGCTACAGGGGTACCCAGGGACACCCTGTCTTCGTTACCCAAGGAGTTGGCCTACGAGTGGCAGGAGGGGCCAACTGGAGGCCTCGCAGGAACACGACTTGTGTTTCTGGCCAGAGGAGGCGATAAGATGGTGTTCGAGGCTGNCCAACTGGAGGCCTCGCAGGAACACGACTTGTGTTTCTGGCCAGAGGAGGCGATAAGATGGTGTTCGAGGCTGAGGAGATGCTTCTAAAGCTCAGCACGGTGACTCAATACTGGGAAGTAAAGTTTTCACAGCTGCTGCCGAAGATCACTGCTAGAACTCACTGGCAGGAGCGAGTTCAGATCCGGTTGCACCAAGTGAATGGGGAAGTGGTGCACTCCCACAATATGTTCATGTCGTGCCAGGACAAAGTGCTTCTGGCTTCCGAACTCCTCGGAGCCAGAGGCGCGTCGTTCGCCCTCCACTTCCTCGCATATGTGGGGTGCTTGCTGACCTACGTGACGTCGCTCAACATAACAGCAAAGGATACGGGCGTCAGCAATATCGGGGTTAGGTTGAGCACGGCGTCCGCTTCCTGCCCTGAGGCAGTTTTCTTCGATACCCTGTCATGGAGGCAGGGAGCGAAAGTCAGCTCCAAATGGGTTGGGTGGTGTGATTGCGCGCGGCGCTTCTGCCCCCTTCAGTCCAGTGCAGGAAGCCAGTGCCACAGCAGCTGCAAACCCCACGGCAACCTTTGCCCGCCTGCTGCAAGAGTGCCAAGCCTATTCCTTTAGGTTGTCGGCTCAAGGAGTGCTGGTGGACGGAGGTNAACCCCACGGCAACCTTTGCCCGCCTGCTGCAAGAGTGCCAAGCCTATTCCTTTAGGTTGTCGGCTCAAGGAGTGCTGGTGGACGGAGGTTTGGCCAAGGGTGTACTGCCGACCAGTTAAGAGAGGTGAGTTTCTCCCTCCGGAAGCTGTTGCGGTCAGCAGTTAGAAGCTGGGGTGTGAGGTGAGTTTCTCCCTGCACTGGACGCCCTTGACGGGTTCCTGCTGTTTTGCCAGGGTGAGGTTCTCCCCTAGTAGCAGCTAGGATCCTTCCTTTTAGGCACTGGGTTTTCACTGTGCTGAGCTCCTCGCACAGCCCAGGTGCCGAGCTCTCGGTTTCACTTTTCACCCCTGTTGAGCTCTGCTCCGGAAGGGCCTAATGGCCGCGGACTCTCTCTCGCCGCACGGAAGAAAATCTGAGACCAGCTAAGGCATGGTGTAGATTTGGTAATACCCAAAAAACTGTTGAGGAAAAAATTCTTCAATAAGAACACCCTAGTCAGTCTCAAAGCCCTCTGGCAAGGAGCTCTCTTGAGCGAGTCTAAACCTGGTTACTGTACCCGGTGTAAAAGCCACCTCAACCTACAGCATGTTTTATGGGAGTGCCCGGCCGTTACTGCACGTTTTGAAGAGCCAGCGCACTTTCGGCAAGCCCGTGACCGATTCCCGTGGCCCAGCCTGTGGCTTCGAGGCCTCGCGCCTTGGTGTCACACGGTTATGCCTCAGCATGGAGGCCACTTGGATGGGCTTCACATCGAGGGCTTGTGGCAGTATGATCAAATGTTGGATGGTTCCGCTTTTGTGTTTGCTTCGGACGCCTCCGGGGGTCCTGGCAGTTCCGATGATCGTTTGAGGTGTGTGTCCTGGGCCATAGCTGCATACACGCTATCTTCAGACGGGCCAAAACGTGTGGCTAGCGTTGCATGTCTTGACAGGGAGCTCACAGTCCCTGCTGCGGAACAAAGGGCGCTCGTTGAGCTTTTCAGCAGGGTGTCAGGCGACTTTGATGTCACTGTTGATTGTAAAAGTGTTACCCAAATCCTGAAGAAATCAGCTCCCCCGCAAGAGAGCCCAGNGGAACAAAGGGCGCTCGTTGAGCTTTTCAGCAGGGTGTCAGGCGACTTTGATGTCACTGTTGATTGTAAAAGTGTTACCCAAATCCTGAAGAAATCAGCTCCCCCGCAAGAGAGCCCAGTTGCTTGGGCGAACATATGGCTGCAAAGGAAGCGGGCGCAAGCTACTTGGGTCCCATCCCATAAGGATGGCAATGGTCCTGAGCGGAGCGAACGGATAAGGCCTTTATTCGCAACGTTTTCGGTTTTTGATTTCTATCAAAAACCGTGCGCAACCTTTTAATGTTTTACGTTTGTTTTACAGGCCAACCGGCCCGGCAGTTGAGCTGCGAACATGCACGCCCAGCCGACCACCTCCGCTCAAGGGACGGGGGGGAGGGAGTAGTTTACCCTCGGTGCAAGGCGAAATTTGCTTTGTGCTGGGGGGTGTGAGGTAGGTTCCTTGTAGAGGGGGCCTAGCCATGGATGAAGAGGCCGGAGTAGGAGCTGAAGCTCAGGGTGACCTCAGTCGCCCTTCTGAAGGGTTGCTCGACGAAGGGGCCGAGTGGGGCCCCGAAGTGATGTCAGACCTTTCATACGAGCCTTCGTTTGCTTCCGACCGGCCATGCGAGTCTGTTGCTCAGTCGCCTGCCACTGCACCCTTTTCCTTGGTGCCTTCTTTGCAAAGCGTCGGCCAGCCTGCTTCCAGTGCTGTTGAGATGACAGGGCAGTCTGGAGCATCACCGCCTGCTTTTGGGCAGGGTGCGACCGAGTTCAATAACATGTTACGAGTGACCCATGCATCGCAGCCTCCAGAGATCCCAAAGCTTGTTTGGCAAGAAGATTTCTGGAACGACCTTTTTCATCCCGAGAAGAGTTTGTCAAGCTTTGTGCCTGAGCCCGTGTTCACCAGGTTTGATTTGCCATCGCAAGACATCTTCGTGCCTGCAGATGTCACTCTTGAAAGGCCGGACAAGCGTGTTCGGAACTTCGGGCCGAGGGTCTTCATGAAGGTTGTCTTAAATAGGATGGTGGTCTCATGGCGTGACCAGAGGGAAGCTGACCTGGGTAGAGCACTGACTAGATGGTCAGCTGTCTTTGAGGCCTGGGATAACTTCGAAGTGTCAATCGTCCAACAGCTTGCTGAGTGTAGCTCCTCGGAAGCTCGTGAGTCACTCTTGGGGGACTACCTGGCCCGCAAGGCACCAAGCACCTGCCTGAAGCGAGCAAACAGCATCCGCCGTTTGAACAGTCGTGCCGCAGAGAATTCAATCTCGATGCCACTTGGAGAACCCGAACTCTACAAAGTCTTGTGCGACGCTAAGGCAGGAGGCGCATCCCTGTCTGAGCTCAGGGGCATAATGGAAGCCGTTACTTTCGTCCGGTTTACCTTTGATGTTGATCAGTTCAGCTCTTGTGCAAAGAGCCGGCGGTGTTGGGGCCTTTCGAGTGCAAAGCGTGCCCAGCTAGTCACTAGAGCCGACCCCATGCGTGTCGTTGACATCCTTGAGCTACATCGCATACTCGATCAGGGCGACGACCTGTGGGATAGGCTTATGTGCGGAACGGCCCTCTGCTGCATATACTGCCGAGGCCGATGGAATGATGTTCAGCATGTAGATAACTGGACTCTAGAGCTGAGCGACGGTGGCCAAGTTGAGTTTGCGTCTGCTGTCATCGACATACACAAGACCATGTTCTTTGCGTCCAAGGGTCATGGAGCTGATTGCACCGGGGGCTGGTGTTGCCGAGGGTTGTTGGGTTTCCACTTTCCTTCAGGTTCGCGAGCTTCTTGGTGCCACATACAAAGAAGGCTACCCCACGATGCCGGCGCCTGATAAATCAGGCTTTCCCACGGTTCGGGCTCTCAGTTCCGGCGAGGCCGGAGCGTGGCTGAGGTCTCTGCTGCCAGACCGCGAGGGCATGAGGACCACATCGCATAGCCTTAAATCGACTTTACTGTCATTTGCTGCGAAAAGGGGCATCTCTCATTTGGACAGGCTTTGCTTGGGAGGCCATACTCATAAGGATACCTCTATGGCAGACGTATATGCTCGCGATGCGCTGGCTCGACCCCTGCGGTTGCTCGCAGGCATGATTTCAGAGATTCGCTCAGGGGCATTCCTGCCTGATGCGAGTCGTGCTGCACGCTTCCCAGGCAGGGTTAATGAAGCCAGGTTGGAGGACGACCAGGCCGAACTTCGGTTGGGCCCTCTCCTGACGACCGCAGATGGCTCAGCCAGAGCAGCTCCGTCAGGGCTTGAGATTTCGGGGGTTATCAAGGTGGACAGCGACTCAGACGACGATGGTGGCCACGATCACGGGCCGCCGTCACCAGCTGCAAGCGAGGATAGCCTGCTTCGTGGTCTTAGCCCGGCTTTGGATGAACAGACCAATTTGGAAGCTGAAGATATTGCCAGTGTTGACCCTGGGGCTGGGGTTTGCTCATCCGGGGAGACCTCTTCTGAATCATCTTCCTCAGATACCGGAGATGACGAACCAAATAGGCCCAGAATGATGCTCCCGCCGGCTCCTCCGGAGGGGACTTACTTCATTCAGCATAAGAAACTCCGGACTCTGCACATGATGCTGAATGGGCATAGGGCAATCACTGTGTGCGGGCGCTCAGTGGATCCGCTGGGTCCGATGACGGAGCCATCGAACCTCAGATATGACACGCCCGTGTGCAAGCAGTGCAAGCGTAGCCTGCAAAGCGTTTTGCCGTAGTCAGTGTCACATGTCGGGAAACTAAAGACCGTAGACGCGCAAAAGATGCATGGAAAATGAGCGAGAGCAACTTTCACATGCAGTGAGGGCGAGCTGTTCATTTGAGCATGCATTGTCGCACTGCTGTCTGCTTCGAGCACTGTGTTGCCATCACAACCTTTCGTGGTAGGATGGTAGGCCTCGCCTGACATGCTGCCCAAGGAAAGATGACTGCCGTGGGCTGCGTGCTGCTCAAGACTTCATGCAACACTAGGCTGCCGATTGCACCCAGTGATGTCGGTTGTGGATAGCGAAGCTTCTTTTGCAGCGAGATGCTCAGAAGTGTGCGGTGACTCGAATTTGCATGCAAAGCTTATCGCAGCCGACATCAAGACATATTCCAATCTGGCTTTCAGTTGCGGAACTCCCAGGGTTCAGCCAAACGAGGCCGAGTTCAAGGCTTTTGCTGATGAGATTTGTGGGGGTGAAGCCTCGATAGGAATGGTCAGCAAGTTGAGACGGCTTCATTTCGAAGCCTCCCCCCTTGTGGTGGCCCAGCTTCGAACGATGGTTGAGGGAGATACCCCTGATGCTCCCCGCAAGCTCCCAGGTGCCGAGAAAGCCTCCAGGCTCCAGCAGGTCAAGAAGTTACTCCCTGGCCTTGTCATAGAGGGAGAGCTGGAACCTAGTCATGCTTTGATTGATCTTGTGGCCCACATGGGCGAATGCAACTCCGTAGTGTGGCTGCCTCCTTCGAAATGCACCAAGAGGGACTCGGAGCTTCGCCTCGGATTCCGTGATAAACCCTGTTTCCTTACTGTGCAGGAGCAGGGTGTGGCCTTGGCCCCAGCTCCGGATAAGGTTGAAGCTGCGCATGCGACGGCCTTGGAAGTCCAATGGGGTCTTCAGCGCAGGGGCATTGCCTTTGTGATGTGTGGGTTTCTGAAGCATGAAACTCACGAGAAGTGGATCTCGCAAATTCTTCGGGCAGTATCGTCGGAAGTGCCACCCGGGTATGCAAGCGTCACTCTGCAGCAAGCACTCCGGGCAGACTCTGAAATGTTCCTTCTTCTTTCGAAGGAGGTCTCGAGGGTCAAGCCATACGGAGCGGGAATCATGGAAATGGATGTGAAGATGCAAGCGCTCAGGTTGGACCCGAGAGTTACGACCTTCCTTTTGCCGCTCCAGAAGCCGAATGCTCTTCCGGTGCATCCGCCTCCTGATCCCGAGAGTGCCGTAGGTGTGAGACTCACCAAGCGGTTAAAGAAGAAAGATCATAGGTTGACTGCGCCTGTCAAAGTTGACAACATGCCTGATGAGTTGAAGGGGTGTCCCCATCAAACTGATTCATCAGGTCGGAGATTCTGTTGGCCTTTCAATCTTAGCAAAGGGTGCAACGCCAAGTGCGAGGGTTTTCCCCCCCGCATGTGCCAAGGGCGTTCACTTGTGGGCGCATTGGGCACGGCCATTCGGCATGCTGGTATGCCGGAGGCAAAGGCCGCGGAAAAGGACGCGGAAAAGGAAAAGGCAAGGGCAAGACCGAAGCCCAGTCAGGCGAGTGACTATCGTCTGGTGGCCATGGCATTCCGGCAGCCCAGGCTCCCGGAATCGCTCCAGAAGCCCCCGCAATTTGCAAGTCAATTCCGAAGATCTTTCTTTTGTTACTTCGCCTTTCCTTGATCGTGCTGAGGGCGGTACTGCTGTTCTCACCTTGCAAGATGATTCAGAGAATGCGGATATGACCCCTACGGGGAAGTCATCTTTAGATGTGCCTGCATCTTCGAACAACGGAGAAGCGAGCCCGCACATCTTCACCTTTCCTTCTATCAGTGCTGCCGCCTCGGACTCCTTGGGTCCAGCCGAGTCTCTCGCGTTGGCCTGTCTGAGAGCCGGCAGGTGTGAAAATGATGATCTCATCATGCTGTCTAGTCTTCTGCCAGGCGAGGTTTCTGCCAGAGCCAGCGGCCTTGTGCAGGATGAGCGTTCCTTCACAACGGGCGCTTACTGTCACGGCCCGATGATTGGTGTAAGAAGCAACAGCAAAATCTTTAAATACTCTACCCGACTGCTGACTGCCTGTGCCAAATTGCTTTTCAAAGACTTGCCCTTTAGCACGGTCGGTCTTTTCCACAACATCAAGACGAAAAGACATCGAGATCGCAATAATTTGAAGAACTCGCTCAACGGTGTCGCTCCACTCAGCAACTTCCAAGGCGGAGCCGTTCGACTTCATCAACCAGATGGCATAGTGGACCTCCAGGTCAGCGACGGCCCTGTCCTCTTCGACGCTAGTGTGGAGCACGAGACGTTAGACTGGTTTGGCAATTCCAGGTTGGTCCTGGTTGTCTTTACGGTTTCGAAGGTGACCCATCTCTCCTCGAAAGACAAGAGCTTCCTAGCGGATGCTGGCTTCCCGCTGCCCCTGGGCAGTGCGGCCGGCGAACTCCAGATATGTGACCGTGACGGCCACACGACATCTGCCTCTACTACCGCCCCGGAAGGATTGATTCTGGACGTCTTTGCGGGGGACGCAACCTTTGCGAAAACTGCTCAGAAGGCCGGTTTCAAAGTGCTTGCTTTTGACTTAAACCCCAAGCGAGTCCAGTTTGCGGTGCAGCCCTTGGACATCACGAAGCCGGATGAGATGCAAGTCCTGAAGGAAGCGATTTCGGAGAACCACGCGAGAATATCTCTGCTGCAACTCACCGTACCTTTGTTGGCCGCCTTCTTCTCGGCGACTCGTGGATCAAAGGACTTCGCTGCTTCGCTGACACAAGCCATCGTTGAGATTGTTGTGTATGCCATCGAGCTCGAGGTGCAAGTCGCAGTCTTGCACCCATCTTCTTCGAATTTCTGGTCCTATGCATCGGTCCATCGACTGCTGCAGCGCCAGCCGTCGTTCAAAGTGTGCTTCCATCAGTGCATGCATGGTGGGACTCAGGATCGCCTCGACACGCGGTGGAGTACCTCATCTTGGATCTCGCCGCTCGCCGTGAGCTGTTCTCGCGACCATAAGCACCGTTCACATAATCATCTGGATCCCGTGTGGCCTGTACTTCTGTGGCACAGAGCCGTGGAGCTGCTCTCCAACACGGTCCTCGGTGTCGCAGCTCCCACCCCTTTGTACAGCCCAGCCCCTAGTACCCTAAGACCCGCCTTAGGCAAGCAATCCAAAAAGGCCAGACCGCTTGTGAGCGAATTCGCTCACTACGACTCCTGGGCGCTGCCGCTGGCATCTTCCTGTAGTCTTGAACCCCTGCTTGGATGCTACCCTAAGGGTGCCAAGGTTGTTCGTCGCAAACTTGTTTCTTGGGGTTCCGTTAGGGTTTGCGTGCGTCCTCAGGTGCCGCTTGATATGTTCCAGGCCGTCCTCACACATCGATGGTCTTGGGCCCTGAAGTCTGAGGTCCCGATCATCGAAGGTCAGCCGGACGATTCACACTTGTCCATGGTTTGCGGCATGCATGAACCTCAAAACTTCATCGAGACTGCCGAAATAGTTTGGGTTGGCATTCCCCGCGAGCCTGAAGACTTCCTGGAAAAAGCTGTGTCGGCGGGACACCCTAAAAGCTTGCTTGACTTTGAAGTTGATCCTCAGGTTTCTCTCCTGATTGACAACCTGCTTGAGAGCCAGACTCGGTGCCCGGACAAAGGCCCCGAAGCCCTCAAGGTTTGGTCTGATCGACGTGAGCAGCTCCGGGCAGCCGAAGCTGAATCTAGGAAAACGTGGCCAGTGCACGTAGCCCAGGTCCTAGGCGACAAAGCCACGGTCCTCCTTAACGAGCTCCTTCATAAGTTTGATTTCCCAGACACCCGCCTGGTGAAGCACATGACCCAAGGTTTTCGTTTGTCAGGTTGGCTCTGCAAGACCGGCGTATTTGTTCCGGATCCTAGACCCCCCTCTTCCACGGTGGAGGCCCAGCTCAAGACCGCTAGGGTTCGCAACCAGGCTACCATTGCAAAGCTCGCAAACCAAGCATCGGATGAAGTCACTCAGCAGGCTTGGAGTGAGACTCAGGAAGAAGTGGCCCGGGGATGGTTGTTTGAAGATTGTGATCCTGCCTTTGATTCGGTTCTGATAGCTAGGCGTTTTGGGTTGAAGCAAGGGCAGAAGGTGCGTGTCATCGACGACTGCAAAGCCTGCTCCTTCAACTCTACTGCTGGCCTCCCAGAGAAGTATCGGCTGCATGGGGTGGAGTTCATTGCAGCTTCTCTTCTGAGGTGCATGCAAGATCCTAGATCAACGGGGATCAAAATATCGGGCAGGACTCTTGACCTAACTTCGGCGTATAAACAATACGCGCTCCACTCGACCGACAGAGACGTCCTTCGGATCGGAGTTGCCGACTGCGATAGCGGCAAGCCCAGATTCTTTGGAGTCAATGCGCTTCCCTTCGGGGCTACCGGCAGTGTTCCAGGGTTCCTTCGGGTTGCAGCTGCACTGTGGCATCTAGGCTCTAGGGCCCTAGGACTCTGCTGGGTCAACTACTTTGACGATTTCCCTATGTTTTGCAGAGACGAAGACGAGGAAGTCGTGGACCAGACCGCGGCCTCCTTCCTCAGACTTTTGTCTGTTCTCTTTGCGGAAACAGGCCGGAAAGCCACAAAGTTTGCCAAGATTTTCAAAGCTCTAGGATTGATGTTTGACTTAAGCAATTTCGGAGAAGGAGAAGTGACTGTCGGCCACACTCCCGAACGGGTGGCTGAGCTCGCCGATGCGATTCAACGGATAGTCGAGTCAGGGTGCCTTTCCCAAGCCGAAGCCGAAAGCCTGAGAGGCAGGTTGCATTGGTTCACATCTTTCCTCTTTGGGCGTCGCGCCTCACAGTCCATGAACTCTCTTGGTGATTGGATTAAATCTGGGACGTCAAACACTCGCTTGCCAGAGGAGTTGATAGAAGCTTTGATTTACCTGAAGGATGTTGCCCTGACGGCAGCACCAGTGAGAATCTCGCGGAGCCTCGGCAGAACCTTCCTAGTGTTCACTGACGGCAGCTTGGAAGGTCAAACAGCCTGCTTGGGAGGCATCTTGCATGATCACAGAGGGCGTGCCTTGGCTTTCTTTTCAGTCAGAGTTGAGCAAAGCGCACTTGACCGCCTGTACGAGCATTCGAGCCATCCCATTTACGAAGTCGAATTGTTGGCAATTTGGGCAGCTATGTCGCTTTGGCAAGGAGAGGTGCATGATTCATACACCGTCTTTTACTCCGATAACGAAGCAGCTAGAGGAGCCCTTATATCCGCTAGATCGTCAACCCTCTCGGGAAAGAGCATTCTCGATGAGATCTTGAAGATCGAAGACAGTTCGATTTGCAGACCCTGGTACGGCAGGGTCCCTACTCACAGCAACTGTGCCGATGATCCTAGCAGGGAGGTCTACACCCACCTGCTGGCGAAAGGGGTTCGAAGAGATTCACTGGATGCTCCTTTCCCTTGTTGAGCCGCTGCTCATCGGGGGTACCTTAGGGCGTCTCTGCATGTGTGGTCCTGCCACATATGGTGCATTCACATGTTTTCACAAACTCTTTCGACCCCTCAGCTCCTTCGGGAAACAAGCATCGGTGCGTCTTGTGCTGTGTTTTTATGGGCTTCGCCCGTTCCGCATGGGTGTTCCCCACCTCGCGGTCTTTTGTGTTGCGCGTTAAAACGAAGCGAATAAGGCAATGGTCCTGAGCGGAGCGAACGGATAAGGCCTTTATTCGCAACGTTTTCGGTTTTTGATTTCTATCAAAAACCGTGCGCAACCTTTTAATGTTTTACGTTTGTTTTACAGTCTTATCTGTCTTACAGTTGAGCTGTGAATATGCATGTTCATCCGATCACCTCCTCTCAAGGGACGGGTGGGAGGGAGTAGTTTACCCTTGGTGCAAGGCGAAATTTGCTTTGTCCCGCCCGCCCGCTCCTGTTTGTTCAACGGATGAGCCTAACCCTGAGGCCGTACCTTAGGGCGTCTCTGCATGTGTGGTCCTGCCACATATGGTGCATTCACATGTTTTCACAAACTCTTTCGACCCCTCAGCTCCTTCGGGAAACAAACATCGGTGCGTCTTGTGCTGTGTTTTTATGGGCTTCGCCCGTTCCGCATGGGTGTTCCCCACCTCGCGGTCTTTTGTGTTGCCCGTTAAAACGAAGCGAATAAGAGTCACATTTCATTGAGCATGGCATACCGGAGTGGAGACGGCTCGTCAAGGATGACGTGGATGCCATTTGTCGCCGTCTGTCAGGAGAAGCCTACTCCCGGGACCATGCTTCGTGGCTTAAGCAGGTAGACTCCTTGTGTCAAGAAGTTTCTCTTCACTTGGCCAACAAAGTCACATACATCTTGCAGAACCGCAAATCTGATGTTTTGCCATGGATTCTTACAAGGCCTAAAAGTTCGGAGGACGATCCTAAGCCGCACCTTGTTGTACCGAGCCCTGCCTTTCAAAAGCCCAAGGCCCCTGCACCTAACAAGCGCCAGCGTATGAAGGCTGGGTCATAGATGGATCCTGGGTTCCGAGTCTTCAAACCTCACGATGAGGTGCGAAATTTGCGGCCTGTATGTGCAACAGGTCTTGTTACAGGACCGCTTCGACAAACTGATGCAGCATCCTTGCAAGGATCAGCCGAGTATTGTGCCGGTGGCGTGGAATATTCATCCTAGTCACAAAATGCTGAACCTTGGGGTGTATTGGGTGTGTTTGACTTGCGAGAAACTCCAGAGGCCTGTTTCCGAAGAAGCCGTCAAGCCATTAAAAGAGCCTTGCAAGGGGCCACCCAAAAAATCAGGCCATCATGCGAAGCAGGCCCATGTCAACCAACGGACCTTAACCCACAAGCCCGTTGCTGCACTAGACAAGACCCAGGCACGAGTTGCTTTCGGCACTAAGGTTAAACCCAAACCAGACAAAAATGAATGCAAGGAGCCTCAAGGGCAGGACACGTCTGACGGCGCTCGTTCCAGCAATGAGGCACGGCCAGCACTGAAACAATCCACGCTGTTTTTTGGCAACAAATTGTGAATTTTGGTCCCGGGGTTGGCCCTTTGTAGGCCGTGGGTTACCTGCCCGCTGTTTCCCCTTTCCTTTGCCGTCTTGCCCAAAAACTTTTATGTCACTGCCGGTGTGCGCTTGTCGGCTGCACCTGAAAACTTGAAGTTACCAGTTCGGCATTAGGTGCAACCTGCCTCAATACACCACGCTGATTCCTTGCGCCTTCGAAACTCTTAACTGCCCTTTTATGCAACTGATGTGCTGCTTTTGCGCCCCACCTGTGCAGCATTAGCGCTTCCCAGTTGCTTGAGACGACTCTGGCAGGAATTTTCTCTGGTTGCAGATCGCCTGTGTTCACCCGGGTTTTTCCCTTGGGTTTAGGTCCTGCGCCCCTAGGTTTTCGCTGTGCTAGTCTTGCATGCTTGCGCAACCCTGCAGGTGTGCGCCCTGTTGGCTGCACCCTTAGAGTTTAGTGGTCTTTGGTTGGCCCTTGTCAGGTTCTAGGGGTTGGTAATTTTCTAGTTCCCACCGGTGTGCGCTTGAAGCTGCACCCGAAAAACTTTTTGATCAATAAGGCCAGGGCCTGCGGCTGGTTGATGAATGTGCCCTCACTCTTGTGGGGAGGTCGCTTTAAACTGTGCCCTGGCATTTCTTGCTGGAGCCCGGGTACTCACTGCCACTTGAGCAACAACATCAGGTGTGCGCCTTGTTGGCTGCACCCTTAGAGTTTGTGGTCTTTGTTTTGCCCTGTCAGTTCTAGGTGAGTTGGTAATGCTCTAGTTCCAACCAGTGTGCGCTTGAAGCTGCACCCGAAAAAATTGTGTTGAACACTGAGGTCAGGGCCGGCGGCTGGTTGATGAATATGCCCCCCTCTTGTGGGGGTCACTTTAACCTGTGCCCTGGCAGTTCTTGCTGGAGCCCGGGTACTCACTGCCACTTAGGTGTGCGCCCTGTTGGCTGCACCCTTCAGTCTGTGAGCTTTGGCAGGTGTGTTTGCATTCCTCGTGTCTTCAGCGCTTTGATGAATATGCTGCGGCAGCACCCAGCTTAGGGACTTGCTGTGGAGTACCGTGGTCACCTGCCCAGGGGCCGTGTGGAGGAGATTTGATGAATATGCTGCTCTCAAGGAAGCACCAAACTTGTGGGTGGTAGTTTTCTTTGCAGTTTTACTTTGCAGTCCTCTGGCTCACGCGGCAACCTGCTTACGATAAGACTACACCAGAAACCTTTCCTACTCTGTCTGGTTGGGTGTGGACACGACCCCACATCCCTTGGGATCTGGGGTTTTGCTTCCGTAGCTAGGCTGTTCGATCGGTAGCTCATTTTGTTGTGTACAGTTTGGCCTTGGAGCCGCGTGAACCTTTACGACGCTCGGAAAGAAAATCTGAGATCCTTGAGGACTCATCTTTGTGTGTCCCAGTGTTTTGGTTCAAGGAAGCAACAACCAAGACAACTTGTGAAACGACTGTTGAGTCTTTGTGAACGCTTGGTAGTTTTGATGCATGTTTTGCTGTAGCATGAGCATGTTTCACTGCATGGCATGTTTTGGCATGTTTTGGCACGTTGTTTTGGCATG
>BGNK01002602.1:0-74577 GCA_003297005.1 Symbiodinium sp. clade A Y106 | reverse complement strand
AAGCTGCACCGCTGCAAACTGAGACGTCAAGACTTGCTACATGAAACCTCCAAAATTCGAGGCAAGTTGAGTGTCCAAAACGATAACAAAACGATAACAAAAACGATAACTTTTGTTTGGCAGAGGTGCCTTTCGAAGGACATGAGCCATCCGGCACCCGTGCCAGCTAGCAAGTTGAGGTGTTGTTCAGTGTTCTTGAGACCTGTGAACCTTTTGGAATCGCAATTGTAGATTGCAGATGGGTTGTAAGATCTTGCCAGCCACCAAGAGCCAGGCCTGTGCCCCATACTTGTCATAAGTGATAATCCTNGAGACCTGTGAACCTTTTGGAATCGCAATTGTAGATTGCAGATGGGTTGTAAGATCTTGCCAGCCACCAAGAGCCAGGCCTGTGCCCCATACTTGTCATAAGTGATAATCCTTGATACCTTGTAAAACGATAAGGAGTAAACAAAAACGATAACCCAGTTTGGGGATAAGGGATTCATACCGGGGTTGTTATACAACCTCAGTCTTTACGCCACCCCAGATGCACGTACCGAGTGTTGATTTTCCAAACCACTCCAGAGGAGCGTACCGAAAAATGACTTGCCGAACTCTCTCCTTAAACCTTAAGCCCTGAGTTCGTCAGTTCTCGCAAGCCAAACCTTCTCGAGCTAACCCNAAATGACTTGCCGAACTCTCTCCTTAAACCTTAAGCCCTGAGTTCGTCAGTTCTCGCAAGCCAAACCTTCTCGAGCTAACCCTATACTCTGAACCAGGCTAAGCATGGCTCCAAAAACAGATATCAGTTGGATGACTCCATCGGAAACACTCCTACGACTGGGTCTTGGCGGGTTTGGGGATGTGAAATGGGCTTGGGGTGGCGGCTGGTGTCTTCCCGTATTTTTTTCCCGAATTTCGTCTTCTCCTGGACCCTGTTTCGACATTCAGCTTTTGTCCGATTTGACGGCCCCATTTTCGAGACCGAAAAACTCTTCGAAAACCTGTGCACCACAAGGGGCCTCCCCTGNGAATTTCGTCTTCTCCTGGACCCTGTTTCGACATTCAGCTTTTGTCCGATTTGACGGCCCCATTTTCGAGACCGAAAAACTCTTCGAAAACCTGTGCACCACAAGGGGCCTCCCCTGTATGGTTTGGAGTCCGCGAGAGGTGGCCTCTCCAGTTGCACTGCAATTGGAAAGACGAAATGAAGCAGGCCAAAACTGACAAGTTGAAATCGAATGTGTGTTCGAGACAAAGCAGTAGGGTGCTTCACCTTGGAAACATCCAGCTGCATCTAGCGAAGACTTGTGCGTCTGGATTTTGCGACCCCAAGAACGAGCTCGAAGTGTTCCCCGGCACCAAAATGCGGGCTCCAAAATGGACCCATTTTCTGAGCCTTCTGTAATTGTTCAAGTGACTTTATCACTGTGATTATCACAATATTTCCTGTTCCGCAACAACCATGTCGTGAAACAACTGAGTGCAAACACATTCGAGAATTTTGTCCACTCACACTTGCTTGACTTTGTTGAGCATGAAGATTTTTTCGAACCAGAAGAGTCGAGCAGCTAGGAGAGCACAAAATTTTTCACCCACCCGCCAGGAGATACGGAGTGTGAGAGTGCGCAAGTGTTGCTTAAACGATTCCATTTGGCACATACGTCTAACTGTGGAAGCTTGACCTTGGAGCCGATTGGAAATGGAAAACTCGTTTGGTTTTAACCTCATGGCATCGTGCGATGTCCACATCGCAGCTGCGCGAGTGGATTGAGCCATCTTCTGTGACATCATTGCTTGACTTCATATGAACAATATTTGACTGGTGGATTGAACGGTTTATGTTTTGTACGTTTGTGGGACTGGAAATAGGAAAGCTTTTCCCTCATGACTCGTCGCGCGCTTGCGGCTTGAGACAGGTGTCTCAACAAAATGAAGGGTCAAAGGCTTCGAAGGCTTTGTAACGAAGGGCTTCGTTCGAAGCTTCGAAGGTTTTCGAATTTTTCGACATAAAGATAAAAACGTTTTTCAACAAGAAGGAGGCATTACACGAGATCGATTTAAGGGTTTGAATTGAGGAGCATCCGTAAGACGTGACACAAGAAGGTGTCGAAGTCAAACTTTCTACTGGCACTTGGAAGAAGCACGAAGCCAAGCGGCTTCGAAGGCTTCGAAGGCGAAGGGCAAAAGGCTTCGAAGTCTTTGAAGGAAGGGCGAAGAGGCTTCTTCAAAGTTTCGAAGCGTGAAAACATGCACAAAAAACATTGCTTCAACACAAGAAGAGAAAGTCGCATGAGATCTATTTGGAACCCAGATTGAACCCCGGGGGTCGAACACCAGTGTTCGAACTCCGAGTTCGAACACCAGAGTTCGAACACTGAGCACAAAGTTCCTGAACCCAGAGTTCGAACACTAATGAAACGCAGGGTTCAAACACCTTCAGAATTCCTAGAAACGTCTTCTACGACAAACAAGAAGGAGAAAGCTATCCTCTGCAGAATTGCAGCTAGCAGCAGTTGTTGATCAGCACGTAAGAACAACAGGCAAAAAAATTGTGTGGCTGTGCATTAAAAAAGAACGTGTAACGTACTGTGCAGGCCACCTGTCCGCAGCAATTGGAAGCAATGGAAGCATGTAGCATGAACGTATGGTGGCCTGCTGCTGATCCTTATAATAGGTATCGTCATCGCGAAGCTGATGGCGATGCTTCGATGTTCGACGTCGTTGTCGTGGTTGTTGTTGCTGTTGATGATGAAGATCTGGTGATGCTCATGATGATGATGACGACGGTCATGATGGCCGACATGATGGTGATGGTGAGGATTGTGATGCCGATGATGATGAGTCTGATTCTGTCGGTGATGGTATGGTGGCGGTCATGGTCATTCTTGTCGTTGGTTGGCTCCGTCCTTGGAGAGTGGGTCCAAGAGTGAGCTTCTAGGATGGTAGGAACAATGCTAGTACGAGGAATAGAGGGCAATGGAGCAGGCGCATGTGCAAGCATTACAACATGCATACAGTTGGAACAGCCCATGTCATTATCATTCGCACACTCACCCTATTTCTCATTCTCAGTCTCATTCGCATTTTATTTTTATCGAATCTCTAATGCCGAACCCTAAATCCTGGTACCACATCCTACTTCTACACCCTAGGAAACTGAGGAATTACCTGGAGCAGCGGGAGGTCCCCGTTCGGCACCGCAGCTGCAAAATTTTGGACCATGACGGTGGTTCCGAACTCTTGACAGTTAGACTTGCAAGCGGAGGTTTCAGATTTTCGGCATCGTGCCTCATCAGCCTCAGCAACGACAGACCATGCTAGTGGAAGCCACCAACATGTGTGCAAGCATGCTGCTCTGCTGCAGCATCGAGGTGGCCATCCTTGCGCTAGCCAGAAATGACAGGCATCTGAGGAGACAAAATGATTGCCGCTGCATATGTGTATATATATATATATATGCATCTACACACACTTATACATATATTTATGTATATATGAGACTCTGTGTTTGCTTTGTCGGTTGTGGTGCTTGGGTTGGACCAACGTGATCGCTGATCCACAGTACCGCGAATTTACGACCTTCTCGACTGGCAACGTTCAGCATACAGAGGCTTGTGTGCTTTACATGGCAACGGAAGATGCATGATTGAGCAGACCGAGACAGTGCAAACATTGTGTGATTTGCACTTCCGGTACAGCAGAAAGCTATCTTTGCAAAGATCACAACCACAATAGACCGGGCTCTCGATGTTTCGCAGCCATGCATTTTGGTCGACCGCAGCAGTCTTGAAGCCAGCGGCTGAAATCAGCATCATGCTGTGACTTCTTTCGACCGAGTATGCAGATTGAGGCTGTTGCAAAGATGACGAGCAAGCGAAGGTGCAAAGTACGTTATGTACGCTAGCAAAAGAAGAGATGATAGCTCGTTCAAGTGTAATGCTGGCAAGGATGGAAGGAAATGTTTTACTGCACGAAGCTCCAGGCTCGGGGGCATTCTGGCAAAGATTCCAGCGGTTCCTGTAGAATGGCAGTGCAATCGTTGAAACAGCTCTTGGCAAGGAGCCCGTGTTTTGAAGGATGAAGGCTTGGTTTACACGCTTCTTATGCAGCTTGACTTGATAGTTTTGATAGTCACCATGTTTCACTTGTTTGCATCATTTCTGGCATTTTCGGGCAGTTGTGCTGCCTTGTTTTGGGTCTTGATTTCGGCTTATGTCCAAGCCACACAGGGAAAGCGCATCTCAGGTGTCTTTCCCTCGCCGAAGTGCGAAAATTATGGAAACTACGAAAGATGTTCGTCAGAGTGTTGAACGACAAGGTGCCAAGATTATTGTTTCGGGAGGTGCTCATGAGATCATTTCAAGCCAGGTTGTTCCGCTGCTCGCACTGCTTGAGAGGGAGTGGAGTTGCTCATCCGCATTTGCAGAGCCTTCACTTGCAGCGGGCTTGTGCATGAAGTGCCCGCCCAAGGCATCGTCCGAGATTTTTTAGACTCGAATCGCAGCGGTTTCCAATACAATCTTGACCGGGTCTTCACGGAGGCCTGCCGGTTGCATCGTCATGTCTTTGTGCCATGTCCGCAATCAACGGTTGTGTCAGGCTGTGCTTCACACGGACTTTGAGGGCCTGCGGCTTTTGGCGCAGAGGTTTCCTGAAGCGTGCCGTGAGAAAACGCATAAGCATGCGACGCGGCCTGCTCGTCAGGAATTACGGTTTTGGCAGCTCGCGAGGAGACTCTCGCCTGAAGGCTTTCGTGCAAGAGGCTGCGCTTGGCTTCGTTTGCTCATGAAGTTCTCCTACACTGGCTTTGCGCTAGGCGTTGCGAAGCGCCCACATCGAGAGGCTGTCGCTTCTGCGCGTCCTCAATTATGATATTTCGGAGGACGCGAAGATGCATTGCTTGATGGGCCCACGGTCCACGATTCGTTGGCAGGACATTGAGGAGGGCCGGGCCCGTGGAGATCTGGGGCAGCTTTTGAGCGAGGGGCTTCTTGACTCGAGTATGCTACTAGTAATAGTAATAGTAATAACAAGAATGATAGCTATGATAGTAATAGTAATAATAACAATAATCACATTGGCAATAACAACAATAGTGGCAGTAAGCATACAGTCTGCAACCTTGCGAGCTCAGGTCGATCACAGTGGATTTTCTCGGATCACGTGCGTCCTTCCGCTTCCCGCTCATGGACGGGGCGGTCGTCTGCACGAGCTCTCCTTACGCACATCTTGCGGCGAGCATTATATGTGTTGCCTTGCAGGACCTGGCCACGAGTGCCTATGCGGAAGTTCAGATGACCGACCTGTGCAAGCAGCGTGAGACGCTTTACAAAGCTCCCTGACTGAAGATGTCCTTTACTGAAGGGCGGAGAGCTCCTGGAAAGCCATGGAAAGCCGGTGCTGAGGTTCCTTTCATTCTTTGCGCCTTCATCAAAGCAGGAGCCAGCATGAGCTCCTTTCTTCGAGTGGAAAGCTGCGGGTGCTCAGATCGCATTGACATGTCAAACCGGTAGCTCGTATACGGTAACTCCAATGCAGCTTCCGACTTTCAACTCCTTCACGCAAGGTACCTGTTGCTGCTAGCGCTGGCAGCCGAGTCCTTTAACTTCGTGTACCTGCTGGTTCAAGAGGCCTGTGGCAAAGGCAAGGCTCTGCGAACTTGCTTTGGAAACACGTTGACCCAGGCTATCACCCTTGAGGCAGTGCTCCGGCAGTACGAGCCACACTTGCTACAGATGTTGCGGCAGGCGCATTGTCGTCCTCATTCTTGCATTGTGGTCTATCCAAACAGGTTGTCTGGATGGGCCGTTATGTGTAGACTGGAGGTTTCTGGAGAAGACTTTACATCGGACGTCAGGGGAGAGTGAACATGAGCAGATGAGTGTGATGCAGGCGATGCCGCAGCGCCCAGGGGTCTTTGCCTTGGTTGAGGGTGTCATTCCGGTTTGCAAGTCTACCTAGAAGACTCGAAAAAGGGATTATTTTCACGGAGGTGCTGGACTTGCTCTGTTTCTGCGGCTTCAAACTGAAGCTCGAGGCCAAAGTGCAGTGTTGCAGGCAAATCCAGGTTAGCCGACATGCCGCATGACAGTGTCCTTTCCGTTTCGGACTTTGCCGGAGCTCCTAGTCCTGGGACAGTCCGACTGTAGAACCGCAAGCCTGGCTCCAGTCAGCTCAAGAAGGAGCACCAGGTCTCAGGTCTCGTGAGTCCCAGAGTCCAATATCACGATGCACGGGGGGGGACCGGTGCTTGGAAGTGGGGCAAACGTGTCTGGTAGCTCTAGTGATTAGGCCGGAGCCGTCGAACAGAAGTGCACGAGCCGCGCTAGTCTGGGTAGTACGGACTGCATACCGGTGCGCTGGCCTCATTGCTCGTTCAATTGCGTTGATGGCCAGACGTCCGACAGGGCCAAAAGCGCGCAGAATCAGAAATTGGCCAGCATGATTCAAGCTGAGAGCCTCCGAGTCTGATGGAAGGAACAGGAGCAGTTCGATTCTTCCGTCCTCGACCGCGTTCTCAAGCAGGTGCAGTACTGGGAGCAACTGCTTTCTCGGCGTTTGTCAAGCTTGGCAGGATTTCCTCTCTGTCGAGCGGATTTCCAAGCTGGGTTTCGACCTTCTGGCGTTTGCCGAGCGTCAGCAGGTACCACGTATTCTCCTTGCACTCCTAGTGCCAGTGGCATCAGTTCGGCAACCTCGAGCTGACTGTCAGGCGGAGCTAAGCACGCTGCTGCAAAGAGGTCTGGAGGACACCGACTAGCTGAAAGCCTGCCTTCATGGCTTTCAACAGGCATGGTGAGTGTTGGACTTTTCAAGCTGATCTGGGAAGGACTTAATAGGCGACTCCGTGTTCGGCTTGGCAACGGGGGAGATGCACATGCAGCTTCTTGACGGTTTGACGCGTGAGCCTGGATTGATCGAGGCTGAGGACGTTCAAACGGAGGGCGACTCCAGCTCCTGGCCGAGCACATCGCAAAAGCCGTAGCCGAAGCAGAGTCACAGAGAGAGGTAGAGAATGCATGGCAAGGTGAGGCCAAGAGACCGCAACTGGCAATACGAAGGTTTGCCAGCATTGACAGGCTGCAGTGGTTAGAGTTTCGAACATGCATGTCGAGTGTCTTCGAGTCTTTGCTTCGTAGGCGGGTGTTGGACCTCCATTTTCGAAGCCCTCAGTGCCGAGCTCGCCTCCCATCGCAGCTGGGAGCCGTACATCTGTTGGGTGCAAGGTTCTTGGAGCTCGCTGATGACCTCATGGGGCGCAAAGCATTTGTACAGATGCGCCGCATTGTGGAGGCCAGGTTCTGCCCCTTGTCAGGGCTTCAGGTGCTTGCGAGTGTCTTGGTGAGGTCCATCCACAGGCTTTCGGCCACTATTTTCGGCAGCACTACCAATCCATGGAGGCTGCACTGCTGCTTTGGTTTCAGCGACGGATCACATGGCGGTAGTCGCGGAGGAGTTGCTGATGGATGCCTTCTGCCGCCGGTGCTTCACCCGGGTGTGTCCAGTTTTCGCTCCACATCTCGCCACGTCGATCCAAGGCAGATAGCCCTGGTCATTGACCTAACATCGCTTCACCTTCCGCTCGCTCAGTTTTTTGAGAAGCACCAGGCTCGCCTGCGCGTGATTGTCAGCTGTTGAGGCAGTAATGTGAGCGGCGCTGGTCCGAAAACCCCATAATCAAAGTGCGCAGCCATGGGCCTGCCAGAGCTTGGCTCAAACAGTGATCGCTGCTGGGCATGACCCTGGCTTTGCAATGCAGGACAGCCTCACTCCCTCACTCATTTGTTTAGACAAGATGTTTCTATCATCGCGCGTCCACATCAACATGGTCGATAGATGTCGATAGTCTATGTCGCCATCCGAAAAAGGAGGAGTTGAGCAAGCTCGAACGGCATCGTGGGGCTTTGGACCGGCAGCTGCAGTCCCTTGACCATGTGGAGGACTTTTTTGAGGCTGCCTAAGCGGGTGTTGCCGGGTCTAGGCCACCTCCGCTTTTCTTGAGGACTTCGGCAACGAGGCGGCAGAGCTGGCTCAGCAGCTGAGGCCAGGCGCTGCACGGAGCGTTGCAGGGAGCATCGCAAAAGCAGCGGCGCTTCAGCGCAGGCAGCGGCAGGGCGGGGGTGCGGGCCGCAAGGAGGGGCCGCAAGGAAGAATCGCCGACTCCATCGAGGCCGGGGCACTGGGCCACAGGGCCGGGATTTCGTGAAAACGTGGCGCTGACGCGAGCTGCGAGACGTGTCTGTCGCAAGGCACTGACGGCCCTGCTGCGCGAGGATGTGCTGGACTGCCAAAGATTGCAGGCCGCGGGTGCCGTCCGAGCTGTTCGTCTGAGTGCTGGATTTCTCTGTTTCGCAGGCAGCTCAGGCGGTCTCCACCTTCGAGGCACAGGGACGCCAGGTCTGAAAGTAGGTTTGGGGGTTCCATCGCACTGAGATGCCGCAGGAGATTGCCGCCCAGTGCCGCGCTGGGGGCAGATTGGATTTGCAGGCCACGGCCGCTAACAACGGCTGAAAGCCCCGTCGACGTGCCGTCTTGCCGTGGCAGGAGCGGAAGCTGGAGTTCCGAACCGCGGAGACTCCCGCAAGCTTGCCCATGACTGCAGACGGTGCGCAAAGGAGCGGAGCTCCGGTGGCTCCGATCCTTCAAGACTCCGCGCTTGCATCAGCACTCCTGCTCGGGAAAACAAGCGTGAGTTGGTGATCGCTGGAGACGTCTCGTGCTGTGCCTACACGGAACAGGTGCAACTGGATGCGGTTCTCCACAAAGCTTGGTTTGCGACAAAGGCCAGGCCTTTCTGACGTTGCTTGGAGCATCTTGGTCTTGGTGTTTTGGGCCGTCGCTTCGCAGGCATGGACAGAGCTGGTCATGTTGCGCTCCGAGGCAGGCTCCGCAGGGATCCGAAGGGTTAGGGCCAGGGATGAGTCGTTTTCGGCTTTGCAAAAGACGAGGGCTGCTTCTTTTGTTCAGGTTGCCGAGTTCCGCTTCAAGTCGTTCTTCCTGCGGATGCAGGCAACAAGCATTCGCGCCTGTAGTTTCAGTTGCTCACCCTCTCCTGTAAACGGACAAGTCAAACGGCAAGGATGAGACAGATGCTGCGGTTCTGAAGATTCTCCAAGACGGATACTGGTGCCTCGTATGAACCCTCTCGCGGACCACCCGCATCTCGTCTCTTTGTGTCTGGCGAGGTTTGATCTGCACAAACTCGCTCAGCTGGACTTCGACTTCCAAGACTTCTTTGATCGTCGTTTCCGGGAGGTGCCACGGTACTTGTAGGACACGCTGTCCAAGCTTCAGAGGGGATTCAAATGTGCAGTTCAAACTGCAGGTCTCCTCGGCGGTTCTGCAGTTCATGACCATGTCGCGATCTCGACCGTCCTGGAGGTTGGCCCAGCCCGAAGAAAAGCTCGGCCCAGGCCGCACCCTCACTTCGTGCTTTTGAGAGAGCTCTCTGCTCTCGACTTCCCGTGGGAACGCTTCATGGAGGCCAGGGGCCCGAACTTCTCCCGAAGTCCCCGAAGAGCTCCGCCTTCCAAGTTTGCTGTGTGTTGATACCCTGGTAGCAGGAGCACGCGGCGTGCATCCTTGCTTCGAAGGACCGGAGAGTCGGCGAGGATTTGCAGAGCAGAGTCCTCTTGTTTTGTTATTTTTTCCTCTCTCTCTCTCTCTTCCAGGACCAGGACTACCTACAGTTCCTGATCTCTCTCGGTAGCTTCGAGGTTGGATCGAAGGCTCGAGCTCTTCGGCGCTGCTCGGTGTTCCATCCCCATGCCATCGGCTCGGCTCAGCGCCGTAACATTCACGGAGGTCTACAGAGTGGTGGAGCAGACGTGCAGATTGTGCGCGGCTCAGCGCCGCTCGGCCTGTTGTTGTGCGCCCTCACCTCACGAGCAAGCCGTAGGTACCACTCCATGGCCAACACCATGTTCAACACTCCCAGTTCTTGGCCTTCGGTTCCTGTGGAGGCCTCTTTGCACTAGTCACTAGTGAACTCGTGACTGGCGAGGGGTATTCAGCTGCTCTTGTTTAGCACTCACAGGCGCCAGTTGCGGCGGTTGCATGCCAAGCTTCTGAGGCTGCAACCTTAGGACTCGCACGGTGAAGTCTCCTCAGACTGGTCCGGGCCTCCACGGGAGCCGAGGCCTCCAGCGAGGGCCTTGAAATTCCCTGCGACGCCGCGGCACCGAGTTCTGGGTCGCTCGCCTCGGCGGAGCGGTCTTCGCACATTACACGTAGTTACGTAGCCTCGTGCAGCGACACTCCAATCCGCCATGAGCCGAGGATAGTGCTGACTACTCCAGGCCACTGGGCCACTGTAATTATTGTAAATGCTTCGCGTTGGGGCTGAGGCGAATTAGGTCCCCACTCATAGCTTCTGTTATCGACGCTGTGTGCAAGCGAAGTGCAGCTTGCAGCTTGCATTGCATGGCCAGGGGAGGCCGAGGCTGCGGACGAGAGCACTGGCGGCGCTGGCACCGAAGGCCGTGCGGATCGCCCCAAGGCTCTGGGCAGACAGCTTGTATAGAGCCCTTGCCAGAACGGAGCCGTCTGCGCCAGGCGAGCTCTGCCACCGAGCGTGCAAAGGAGCTGGCAAGGAAACCCCGCACAGAATGCACTAAGTCATAGTTCGAGTTCGAACGTGCAGTTGGTTGGACTGTTGGACTCGCAGGCTGGCATGCGAGAGGAAGGTGGATGCCAAGAAGGCAGTGATGTGCCTTGTGGGGCTGTCCAGCCCACACGTGTCCGCTTCCGGCAGGTCATGGCGTTGCTGATTTGTCGTGGCATCTACTGTTGGAACCCGCTCAAGGTCGGCATGGGGAAGCCTCGGAAGCATGCGGAGCGATAGACCAATCTCGAGCCCGAGCGGAACAGAGACAATTCTAGGAATCTCCTTGGCTTGCTGTTGCGACATCGCTTGCCAGTTGATCATCGACGATGACGGCGATGCCAAGGCTCGTGAAATCATACACAGTCACAGTGTACAACGGTGTCCGAGACAAATCCTCGCTGTGTATGCAGGATGTCCGATCCTGGTCCCAAATCGAGAGCGTCCTGTCCTCCCCTCGGTTTCTGTCACCGGCAACAGGCTGAAGCTGCAGACTGCTTGGATTATTGAAGTCCGACGTGAGCTAGAGTGAGTGCTTCTGAGGAGTTTCCTCGACGCCAAAGATGAGGTGCAGGCCTGGGATAAAGTGGCCTGACTAGGCAAAAGCTCTGTGGTGGCAGGGCCCCGGTCCGCTGCTTGGCCCGCCTCCCATCATTGAACCACGTCATGTCTTAGCGTACGTTTTCGTGTCTTCTCTGGCGTGCTCTCCCTGGTCAGGTCTCCAGGCAGCACAGGGCCTGCACGCAGCACCTCTCCAGCAGCTCCAGCAGCCGCCAACAGCAGCAGCCGCAAACGCGCCACCACAGCTGCAAACCTTGGCGCAGCTCCAGTCGTTGCTGCAATTCCAGCAAATTTATCAAGCCTCGCCGTGGCAACAGCAGCAGGCCATTCCGAGCAGAGGTTGTTACGTGCGGATGTGGAAAAACGATCGTCTTCTGCGACAGATGGTGATCCAGATCGTCTGCCTGACGCAGCGGGCGGAGGAGCATGTCTTCGACAAGAAGATTGAGGCCTGTCGGCGACATGTTGCAGTGCAGGGTGTCCTTGGTTCAGTTTCGACAGCAGATGTATGCCTGAGAATATGGTATGGGGGGCATTCCGTCGAACTATGTTCTCACCCCTGGCCAGCCCTTCTGGCGTGGCATCCTGGACAGCGTCCTGCCTCTCGAGAGGTTGGGCACTGCAGAGCTGCTTGGTGGGTTGTGATTTGCTGATGTTCGGACGTCGTTGGCCCAGGCCTGACTAGTGACTAGTGCCTGCAGATGAGCTGCGGGTCTCGAAGTGTAAATTACAGGTGTTTCACCTTCGAATCTCGATTCGGTGAGGGGGCTTTTGTCTGGCTTTGCAGACTTCTTAGCGCACTTGATGCTGTGGCCGTAAAGGCCGACAGATGCCATCTAGATTTTCATCCGGAAAAAGCTTCGGCTCGTCCGTGCTCACCGTTCACCCAAACATCGCATCGAAAGCTGAGCCCTCGGCCGATCGCGGCTTCAAGCATGGAGCTGACTATCACGGCACCCAGCAGCCTCAAACTCTCAGACATTCTCAGACCAGGGCAAAGACTCTAAGCCTACGCTGGCCCCATGAACTCTCTCCGAGCGGAGATGGACCAGATCCTCACGGACCGAGACCCGCTGCCATGACTTCCGCTGTCTTGGTGTGCACCCATTTGCAGGAGACTCGTCAAGAAGCAATTGCAGAGACCCTGAAGGTGCAAGTGAGTCGTCTCCCCTCCATGAAGCGACAGCAGCAGCAGTCGAACCGCGAGCCCTGCTCGCAACATGCTCACGAGCTTGATACTGTGGCAAAAGAAGGCTGGTCCAGTTTCGCCAGGCCTGGCGTGAAAACTCAGCACGGCCGGACGAAGGCCTAGCCTTTACTTGCGCCCTCGAAAATTGGGGGTGCCAAGCTTCCTGTGCTGCAGGCGTACAGCTGCTGGAGCGCATGGCAGCAGGAGCGCCGCAGGGAGGAGGGAGGGCCCCCCCTCCCCGCAGCCCCGCAGCCCCGCAAGTTGTGTGCGTGGAGTGGGAAGGACCTCAGGTGCAGCACTTCGACTGGCCCAGCCTTGGCCTGAGTGCGACGAAGCAGCCCATGTCAGGGACTCGGTGACTCAGGGGTCCAAGGGCCCAGGGGCCCAGGGTCCCGTGGTTCCAGGAGCTCAGGCTCAGGCCTTCGTCGGCTGTACGACTCAGGTCTGCGGTGCTCAAGGCTGTGAACCAAATGGATCCTCATCGCAGGTGCTGTTGCTCTCCTGTGCTTACATGCTGTTCTGGGTCCCGATACGAAACGTATTCTGCTTCACAGGTCGCGGCTGCTGGAGCTGTCGCAAGCGGCCAAAAAAAGAAAGAGGCTGTAGCAGAGAGGCATAGCAACAGACGGATGTGGAGGTGTCTGCAAGTTTAGTCCACGCCATGTGCTTTTAAGTTGTTCTGAGTTCTCTGATCGCCGTCCTGGGATTTCCGGCTCGAGCTCTATGCTTCTCGCGCTTCCGTTACCGCAAGATCGGCCCGGGACTCGAATGTGGCAATTTCGTGGACCATCTATATTATAGTATAACGAAATCACAAATTATAGTAAAACTATCTACTATAATATAATGTAATGACAAAGTATAATAATATAATATCCACTATAATGTGCTGCTGGTGACAAGATGGTGTTCCCATTCTTCAATGAATCGGCCCCTGGAGAAGAGGTGTGCGCGTGCGCCCCTCTTTTCCTGCTTCAAGCGTTGAAAAATGTTCCTCAAGCTGGAAGCTCAGCCCCCGCGCTTTTTTCCGGCGGGTTCACCTCACCGTTCCCGGTTTTGGCCTCACCAGCCCTGGACGTCAGGCTCTTGGGAGTCCTCGTCGTCCCCGGATTTGCTCTTCCGGAGGACGGTCCGAAAGGTCGACGGCAGTGATGACCTGACTAGCTTGCAATGGGACAGGACGATCATGCGCTGGCACGGGACGTACTGCCGGCGAGTGAAGACTCGTTGCTGTTGCTTATCGAAGTGTAAGGCAGTTGCAGCGGGATCTGCACGCGCCAGGATGAGTGTTCCAGCGACAAGACGTGCTCTGTTCAGGCAACTCGCTGCGTACCGAAGCATCACATGCGCATGTGAGAGCTGCTTGCCCCAAGAGGCACTGCAGATGCGCCACTCGAAAAACACTCTTCTGGATGAGGACCGATGGCAGCAGTTTTTACAATCTCTCACTGACTTCAGAATCGGAGGATGCATGCAGTGGCGCCGGGGAGCTCCCATCTTCCGATGACCTCTGCTACACGGGGTCCTTCCTCGTTGAAAAGTTCTTTGTGAAGCTCTCAAAGCAGACCGCAACAAGCGGCAGCGTTGACCTTCAGGACGCTTGTCTGCGGAAATAGCTTTGCATGTGCCTGCAAAGCTGAGCTTATGCTTGCTTCCTTTTGCCGTTCATTCAGGCTGTCGGGCCAAAGACGACCACTTGTAATGGTGCACAGTTCCAGCAATCCGGATCAGACATCACTGTGGAAGACACCACGGACTGTGGGCTTGTTCCTGGCACAGACTACACAGTCAAGTACTGCTCCAACCAAGACGAGATCGTTGTTCACATGCTCAAGCCGATGGATGTGAGTGTGGTGTTGAGCCGCACTCCGTGTGCTGAGGCCAAGCCGCAGCTTCAAGCACTCATGCAGGAGCACGCAGTCTCCGAGTCCGAGCGGGGCTGCAGCGGCTATGGAACCTTCCCCAGGGGTGGGGTGTGCTACTCCGGGGCGTTCCTGGTCGAGTCCCTGTATGCGAGGGTTGTCACGNAGGAGCACGCAGTCTCCGAGTCCGAGCGGGGCTGCAGCGGCTATGGAACCTTCCCCAGGGGTGGGGTGTGCTACTCCGGGGCGTTCCTGGTCGAGTCCCTGTATGCGAGGGTTGTCACGCAGGGTGCCCACCACGGATATGTGAACATGAAGGTAGCTCGGCTGGGATGGGTCGGTTCTGCGCATTGCCGCTGTGATCTGCTGTGATGTCTCGTGTAACTGCTGGTGTGGGGTTGAAGGATGCCTTATCACTGAGGCTGTTGGGCCAAAGCACGGCCAGTGCTTTGGTGCAGGCTACAGCCAGCATGGGCAGTACATCAGCGTGAACGCTGCCAAGTGCGGCTTGGGTGGCATGACCTACACGATCAGGTACTGCCCCGACCAGGATGTTATCAATTTGCAGATCACCGCTCCCTTGGCGGGCAACGTGGTCATGCGACGATCCGGCTGTTCGGGCGTCCTCCTCGAGGAAAGCCAGGTCATCGCAGAGCCCGTTCTGCCTTCGCCCGTAGCCGTGCAGCCACCGTCGTGGATGCAGAATGGGGTCAGCACTGCTGTTGCCTGCAGTGGCGAGAGGGCTCTTCCAAGTGACAGCGAACTGTGCTATCAAGGCACCCTGTTGGTTGAGACGCTGAGTGTTCGGGTCCTGGAGCACACAGAGAACGGTGGAACCGTCAACATCAAGGTGTTCTGTTTGCGAAAGGTGTCGCACAGTAGGATGCTGTGATTTCGTTGTTGCATGTTGTTGTGTGAGTTTGAGGGACAGCCTGATCGATACTTGTAGATCCTTCGGGGGAGGTTAGAAGTTTGAATTAGAAGCACCGATTTTGCCAACTCCTTCATCAGCACCGAGGCTGTCGGTCCTCAACATGGGGAATGTAAAGGTGCGGTCTTCCACCAGTCGGGCTCCAATTTGACCATCAATGATGCCAAAGGTTGCGGCTTAGATGGAGCAGAGTACAAGGTGCAGTACTGCTCGGACCAGGATCAAGTCGTTGTTCGCTTCGTCAAGCCCATGCAAGTGGATGTGGCGCTGGCGAGGGCAAAGTGTGAAGCAAGCCTCGCTTAAGAGCTAGATCCAAGCTCTTTGTCCGCTTTTGTCCATCGTTTTAGAATCTGCTCGCGCAAACGCGCAGGTTGATTCGCCCGACCACTCGCACTGCACGCATACCAAAAGGGACAGGAAGGCTCGTTTGTGCAGTGTTGCGCAGGAAGCTCGGTCGGAAGAAGCCCCACATTGACATGAAGAAGCCTCGGCTTGTAATGAGTCTCGACCTGTTGACGCCGGTTGGCTCTAGCCTGAGAGTTTTTGCACATGGGATGGCGTTTGATCACTTTGTGAACTTTTCACCTGCCATGCCGCATGCCTGTTGAGAGTGCAGAGGGCAGTTAGGGTAGCGAAAGACACGTGATTCCGATGGGCTCATGGACAAGGGAAGGCGATTGGTGAACAAGTCGTACGGGCATGGCCGGATCATCGTGATTTGGTCTGCCCTATTCTGCTTCCTCCAGGTCTGGAGACGGGAACTTGCTCCGACGGCCACTGATTCGGGTCGTGGCTTCACTATAAGACAGGTTTCGTCGTCGCTGTTTCAGCGGGGCATTGAAGCTCGGAGTGCAAAACTCGCATGCCGGGCACGGAAAGCGGCTGCTGCGGCCAAAGCTGCTGACACGGCCGAAGAAGACTCAAAACCAAAGAAGAAACGCAGAGGCCGGTCCGGTGCTGTTCTTCGTTCTGAGTCCGAGCATGAAAATGTGGCACTGGCAGCAGCGCATGTGGTCCCTGCAAGTCTGCAAGGCAAGGCGGCCCCAAAGCCGTCCGATGCCGAGCGCACGGCAGACGGCGGGGCAGCACCAGGCCTGCAGGGTCAGGGGGAGAAAAGGGACGTCTGCTTTCGGAGAAGTGCCCGTCGTGTGGCCCAGGTGCTTGGGAGAAGAAGCGGGACCAGCCTCGCTGGCATTTTGCAGCAAGTCGCGCGGACGTATGCCCAAGGGCGGCCTCTTGTGCCAGGATGCTGCTGGCCGCGGTTCGGATCGAGAGCCATGGAGGAACCCAGGCCGGCTTCGGCCTTCAGCGGCTTTGAGGCTTCGAGTGAATCGGAGAGTTCCTTGCAGGGCTCGGGATTTGTAATTTCCGCCTCGGCGAACGGGACCTTTGCCCAGGTCTCGGCTTTTGTCTACAGTTTGACTCGCTTCAGGCCGTCTTGGCATGCCATGCCCGCCATGCCCCACGCCGAGGTCCTGACGAATCACCATGTCATCCGAGACAGCATCCATCAACACGACCGCTACTCGTCACAGTTGGCGAAGGGTCTTTACAAGCAACCGGAAGCATAGCCGCTGAAGCTTGTGCTGCTACCAAAGCTCCGGGATGCTTTCGGCTTGTAACATCTGCTTGGTTCCAGGCTGGGATCCCGTGGCAGAGTCCTCCAAGAAGGCAGCGGCCCGATCTGTTGCCCACCACAAACTTAAGGGGGTTGGCAAGTCCAGGTGGACCGTTTCATGCCCGTGACAGTGGAGAGCTTCGACTACGACGAGCGGCTAGCAAGAAGTTCAGGATGTGTCGCTGTTATGATGTCCTACTCGTCTGTGCGGCTTTGAAGGGTTCAGCCGGGACTGCCTGCGAAAGCGAAGGGGAAAGGTACGAGTTGCGAAAGTTTTGAGATCTCGGACGCATGGCTTCGGAGTAGATCGGCCCAGCCGAGGCGAGGCCGGCATTTGCGGACAGCTGGCCACTCAGCTTTCTGCACAGCGCCATGGCCCGTTGACAGAATCTCTGACGTCAACATGGGTCGTGAGAGACAGTCAGGTGCAAACAGCTGCAGACATTGTTGCTTACTCCATGTTTGGTGACAAGTGGTCCTTCGAGGCAGGGGGCTTTTCTTCGTTGGGATAAGGACGCTCCAAACCCAGTTTTCCCTAAATCCCGGCCAACAGAACTTGACAGACTTGCGGAACCCAACTTGACACTCCCGGCTGTGCGATCAGCTTGAATCCGAGAACATGTGGCAAAGGGCTACCTCCCCTAAACTTTCTGTTGGATTTTGCGCCATGTTGCAGTTTATCACTGCCGAGACCGTATTTGGTTCTGCCAGATATTGCAGTCCTACCGTCCTACCCACGAGGACCACCGAGTTCTTTTGCTGCATCCTGCAGGGCGACTTGGCATTGGTGAAGCTGAAAGCTCCCATCACCAATCCAGCGGCAACTGTCATCGATGAAGGCGACTTTGACGAGGCCCTCCCACAAAGCTTCACCGATTGGCTTGTGATTGAAGCAATGCATATCAATCTGCCACGTGCAAGGGGCCTTGAAACCTCACAGAACCCAGCAACCCCAATGCAGTCGAACAGCACTCCAAGGCCTACGCTCGCAGTTACAGAGCTCAACCACCCTGATCATTGAACCCAGAACTGTGGAAGCCCAACAGAAAACATCTTTTGAGTTTGACTAACACAAGCCGAGTACGATTCTGAAGAATGAACTTCCCAGCACAAATCCGTCTTTACGCTTTGGAAAGTAACCGAGTCTGATGCCACCAGCCGTTAAGTCTGCTTAGTTGTCTCAGCTGTCCATACTAGGTGCGCGCCCTGGATGAGATCATCATGTTCGGCTGTCCTGACGCATCGGAGCTCCCATTGCCCACGACGGGCTGCCACCTCAGAGATGGGCACAGGCAAAGATCCTCCTGTATCATGGAAGATGATGCGTAGCGTGGACTGTGGATGTTCTAGCGTGCCATGTGCATGGGCATCGCAGCGATGTAAACAGGACCAGGTGCTTGGGCAGCGCAGCTAGCTTGCACAGTTCTTCAGCTGTTGTTTCAGACCTGTTCTACAGCTCGGCTTGAAGAGCTGGTTATGTGCTGCAGTCTGTCCAACTTACGCTGTTCACAACTGTGTAGAGAACGTCTCGGGTGATCAGGCCACGTTGCATCCATGTCGGAACAACGTGCCGGCATCGGCTTGATGCTGTCCCAGGCTGGCTCTACTCTGGCCCACGGAACGGGTGCAATTTTGTTCTGCTGTTGTGCTCTGCAGCCGGCAAACCAGCAAGTGATTGAGCGGTCCGTCTGGGCCCAAACAAGAAAAAAGGCACCCACAGCAAAAAAGCACCCCGAGCTCCCACAGCGTGTTTTCTTGTTGTTGGTGCGGGATGTTCTATTTTTTTGCTGTTGGTCCGGGAGTGTGTTTTTCTTTCTGCTATTTGTGCATTTTTATTTTGTTGTTGGTATTTTTTTGCTGTTGGTGCGGGGGTGGGGCGGGGGGGTGCTTAACAAAAAAAGCAACCCCCCCCGCGCACGAACAGCCAAAAACACTCTCTCGGATAAACAGCAAACACAAAACACACCCCTGCACCAACGGCAAACAACAAAACCCACCCCCCTTCCCGCACCAACAACAAAAAACATAACAAAACCTCAACTGCGGAATTACCCTCAGGCCCACTGGCGTGTGTAGTGATGGGGGGGTATTTGGAGGATGTAACAAACTGTGATGGTGGGGGAGATCCTGCTTACCGTGATGTTCGAAGAGCTCTTTCTCTTCAAAAACAATCGCAACATCATCTTTTTCCCTGAGAGCAGGTCTTTGGGAACCCTGGCAGCTCCGGAAGCGCGGTCTTCCGCTACTCCGAGGAGCGGTCGAGATACGAGGCCCCCCGGAGCTGCGGGGCCCTGGAGCCGAAGGGGGTGCCATGGGAAGTTAAAAGTGGGGTGAAAAAAAAAGAGGATAACTATACTATACTTATAACTTATAACTCATATTAGGGGGCTTATAACTACCCATGAACCTCCAAGTAGGAGCGGCTTTTGTTTTCTGGGGGACCGATTCTACAGCTTGTGAGGTGATTGCAATACATTCCCTTACAGACTCCCGTGGGAGTCTGACAGATGTGGGCCGGACTCTTACGCAGCTCTTTGCATTGCAAATGTAGTCTGTCACACCGTGGTTTGCCTTGAGGTCGAGGTTGCTTCCTGCGCTTGGCTATCCAAGCACCCGAAATTCACAAGTTTCTGAGGCAGGTGTGTGTTGCTGCTGCTACTGCTACTACTACTACTACTACTACTACTACTACACTACTACTACTAGTGCTGCCCTGCTGTAAGCATGGTGTTTCCGTTGCGCAGTTGATACTTAGGAGCCAGACCAATCATAGAATGACCAGCATGCGTGCATCCAGCATGCATCCGCACTGGAAGTAGTAGTTCCAGCAGCAGCAGGAGGGGGAGCAGTAGCAGTAGCAGCAGTAGCAGTAGTAGCAGTAGTAGCAGTAGTAGCAGTGGCAGTGGCAGTAGCAGTAGGAGTAGCAGTAGCAGTAGCGGTAGCGGTAGGAGCAGGAGTAGGAGTAGTAGGAGTAGGAGTAGTAGGAGTAGTAGTCGTCGTCGTAGTAGTAGTAGCAGTGCTGCTACTACGACTGCTGCTATTGACGACGATGACGACGACTACTACTGCTGCTGCTGTATCGCTACTGCAACTGCACTGCTACTGCTACTGCTATTGCTACTGCTACTGCTACTGCTGCTGCTGCTGCTGCTACTGCTACTGCTACCCCTAGTACTAATGCTACGACAACCTACTGCGACTGCTGCTGCTGCTGCTGCTGCAACTGTTGCTAATACTGCAACTACTACTACTACTACCGGTAGCCTTCGTTGTCATGAAGATAATGAGAGCGCGAGGTTGCACAAGATGGGCCATCTTCTCGGGCTTTGGACTAAGCTCAAAGCTACAACAGTCTGCTGCTTGCTGTCCGTTCAAACGCTGCAGCGACGCGCGGACCTTGCCCGTGAATTCCCGCCCAGCAGCTGAGGCTGGAGACTGACCAAAGCAACGAAAGCCAGGCCGCATCCTTGCCCTTCTCGGTGTCTTCTGTGGAGCGAACAGCCCTGGCCAGCTTTTGAAGGCCCAGTCCGCTTGATGGGCGGCGCTTATTATCGTGGAATTTGGCTGGTTCAAAAGAAGGGGCCAGCGATGTGCGCATTTGAGACATGCTCCAGAGGAATCCTTGCTGTGCGAGTGCATCCGAATCTGCTTTGCAAGGCCGAAGATGCACTTTTATGCAGTTGAACTCGCAAGTCGACTTCTGGCTCCAAAAATGGCGAGCACAACTGTTTCGGTTTGATGCAGCTGGGAGGGGGCTTCTTGTACTGCCGCAACACCCTGCAACACCCTTCAGTGGAAGTCCTGCAAGCATGATCCACAGCGAGTAGCAACACTCACGTAGCAGAGGCACATCCTCCCACACTCAACAGATCTTAGAAATAGAGAACGGGTGGCACGGGTGGCCTGCATGGCAGGCCAAGAGGATGCTGCCTGCCCGAGCGTAAGCTGCCGAGCTTCTAACGGCTTCAACTCAGAGACCTGGGAAATTTTTGCAGCCCGGTACGAATCTCCAGGTCTGGTACGGGCGTGTGAAATGTGGAATGCTCATTTTCTGGATCTTCTTCACAGGCCGGAACCTTGAGAGATAACGGGTGTGGAAGCTGCATAGGCTTCCGAAAAATCGAATGCAGGAATAGACCTATGGATGTGGCATTGGAACCAATCACCGCTCTGGTTGCTGGCTTGCCTGGCCAAAGCCCCAAGCTGTTTTCACTGACCTCTAGTCTCACGGAACCGGCTTTTAGGCGGTGACGAACGGATGGGGTTGGCTGGATGCCGTCCTGTGTCGAGCCCAGCAGTGATGCTCAGACAGCAAGCGTTATTCTAGAGTTCGTGAAGGCGATATCCCGTCCTCCATGACATCGACAGCCCATTCACGCTGAAGAATCTGCTCTTGATTGCCGGGGCCTTGACTGTCTAAGTCTATGCTTCGACAGCTCTGAGTGGCTGCCTATGTCAGTTGGCGAAGATTTGTTGGCTCATCACGGTTTTTCTGTGGTGCCGACATGTTTAAACTGTTTGCAGCTGGTTTGGATTGCAGGACATTCATGATTGTCGCATCGCAGGCGGCACAAGTCACACCCGGTCTCTTTTGTCGTGCATGGCCTAGTCAACTTCCGGATCTCTCTCGGCCATCTTCGTCGGACAGCTGTTCTGATCCTGGGAAGTGCTCAGTTGTGTTCCATGCTTGCGATCGTCGTGCCTGCATCTTAGCATGGATGTCCTTCGCAGGGCTCAGTCCCTCCCCAGCCCCCTCCCTTCCGAGACCGATGTTTTACGCGATGCTGCTGCCACTGGATGAGACCGAGCAGGCCGGGATGCTGGGGCCTGGGCCTGGCGCCCCCAAATTTCCACCCCTTTCCCCGCAGGTGTACAACCTGATAAAGTCCATGTACACGGACGAGGACATCCTCGTGCGCTTGGCCCTCCGGGTTTTTGGAAGTTTAGCATGCCCTTCTCTAAATGTACCCTCCTTGAGGCTGCTGGCGCTTCTTAAGGAATCCCCGGCAAACGATGGAGGCTCGCGGATTGCGACGAGACCGTGCGGGCTTAACACCTCTTGGGCTTTCAAAACTATGTTGCCCGTCGTGGTACCTACGTCAGCAAGAGATGACTTAGGCCCGGGTTCTGCAAAAAGGGGGGCTTCAGCACTGCCTCGTGCTCGCACAGCTCGCACAGGCCTGGAACAGGCAGCGCCACAGAATAATCAAACGAGGCCGGCTTGGCCACACTTGGCTGTCTTTGCGCTGTGCAAGCTGCACAGATCTGGACACGAGATGTCGGTCGTTGAGGCTGCGAGGAGATCGCCGAGCGAACCCCGACGGTTGCCGCGAAGCTCGGAGAGTCTGCAGCCCAGATCTGCAACCGCAACATACCGCAACCATCTGGGAGAAGCTTGAGCGTTTTGCAGTTCTGCCCTTGGCAAGGCTGAGCCCGACGCGAAGAGCGATGCTGCGCAAACCCGGGCGTAGCGTCTAAACACTGGACAGATGCAAGTTGCTGTTGCATTGCTGGACTGCACATGCATCACCCATTGCAACAGGTCATGCTATGACCAGACAGCCTCAAACCTCATCCTGAAGCCTCTTCTGCGATCCTAGTTTTCGCCGGGGGTGAACATGCCTGAGAAGACATGTGGCACAGGCACATGGTTTCAAAAGGGGCCCACGCAGCAACGTACACACACACAAACGCTCTTGGAGCCTTAAAATCAGGTTAGCCCAGGATATATTATGCAGGTTCGGGTCGCACAGGATGATTACTCAACAATTGCCGAGATGGTGATGCAAACACGAATCCTCACTGTGCGACTGTGACGCGAAGCCAGCTTGCCATGTTCGCTGCGGAACTGTCGTACACATCGCAGGCCAGGGTTTGAGGTGATGAAGTTGCTTCTGAAGCTTTTCTGAGGCCACTACCAAATCATTATGTAGTGGTTTCTTTGCGGTTAGTTTGCGAGCGGATGAGTGATGTAGTTTGTTTCGTTTGCGGTTTCGTAGTGATTATTTTGTGACTATCTGTGAGTTCCTATTAGATTCAGCAAGGGAATTAGGGAGAACTCAGCGAGAAATGAGCGAGACATTGGTGAGAAGCTTGCGAGAAATAACTAGCGAGTGAGAAATTAGCGAATTCTTATCCATTCTTATTGAATTTTGGAATGAGCCAATAGATGTCCTGTTACTTTGCATAGGAACCGCTGGATTTTGGCTAGAAATTCAACGGAATCAATACGGATTTTTTCACGGGGATCCACGGATTGCCTGGACTCCGACGATTAACAGTGTTTTTGATAGGTTCTCTCGAACTTTGTGCAAATCTCTCTCAAACATCTTGCAATTTTCTTGCTACTTGCTAGCAAAGTTCTCTCACATTTCTCGCAGCGTTGTCTGCAGCTCTTACAAATTTCTCGCAAACATTCTCGCCAAAATCTCGCAAATCATCTTTTGCAGTTCCCAGTATTTGCATTCCAGAGACAAGCACAACTCTAGCTTTTGCATGGGGCAGGAAGCAACGCATGTCGGCCGCCATGTTCTGCATTTGGATGCATCGCACGGTGCCAACCTTGTCTATCCACACTTTGTTCCCTCAGTCGGAAGTCGTTGTAGATTGTAGGTGCCCTGTAAGTTTCTGAGGTGAGCAATCCATGATAGGGCAGCTCATCTGCAAAGATGGCTCGAACAGCGCAATTCAGACCAGTGAAACCGCTTTTTTGAATTGCAGTCTGCCTGAGGTGTGGCGCTTCCGCACTTTTCGCCCATCTTGCCAAGCTGTATCCAGAGGTGGAAGTGCAGCATGTCCGCTTGTGGGAGGAGGCCACTCGGAAGGAGATGGAGTACAACTTAGAGCATGTGCTTCGGCCGCACTAGTGCCCATTTGCCCATACTCCCAAGATAGGACTCCGTGAAGGTCTTAAGCCCAGAGCTTCGCATGTCAGGTCAATGCCAAAATGGCAATGCTGGCAGGAAGCGGATCTGAGGAGACCATGCAGCAGTTTGCCGGCATTGAGGTGCTTGCGAAACAGCTTGCAACCGCCAGAGGTCAGGATCATCGGTGAATGCTGAAGTTTTAACTTTGTTGTAGTGGTGTAGCTTTCGATTTCTTGTGCTTTTGTAGTCTGTCTTTGTGATTTCATTTCTGTGATGAAAGCTTTGGCGCAGGTCTGGTGGTGTCTGCTCCCATGTGGAACTTCGCGGTGCCGTATGTTCCCTGCTGGCAATGGGTGTAAGAGGTCTTCGCGATTCTCACTTGCATTATTTGCCCAAGGTCGTAAAGCAGTACTTCGACTGCGTGCTCCATCCAGGTCGCGTGGTTCGTGTCTGTTCGTGGCTTTGACGCTGCATCTCGTGGCTGAAGTCTGCAGTTCATGGTGCCGCGCAGGATTGACGTTCAAGGAAGTCAGTGCTGGCCCCTCTGGACTGCTGGGTGGCGGCCGCCCAGTGGTTTTGCTGACTTCGTCAGGCGGTGCTGCCGCGAAAGACTACCTAACTCCATGGATATTGGAAGCTCGACTGAGGGTTCATTAATCATCGTTGTGCATTCCCGCTTCTTGTAATCTTGGCATGCTTCATCATCATGGACCACTTGTCTCAGTCTTTTGTGCAGAAGCATGGTATCGTCGGGCAGCGGAGGACGTTGCAGCCATGGCTGGCTTTGACAGACCCAAAGTGGTTTCAGCTACTGGTCTCGTGAGTGGTTGCCCCAGTCAAACCGCCGGGTTGGCAACGAAGGAGTAGAGACTTAGTGACTCAGTGGCCCAGGCAGAGACCGTGCGACGGCCATCGAGGTTTTCCGCAACCAAGCAGAAGCTGCGACGGAGCACCTTTCTCTCGAACCGCGAACAGACAGGTACGCATTGACGGTGATGGGACTTGCATAGAACCGCCGCAGTGGCACCCCCGGCAGGTCAACCAAGTCGCTGGACGAAGAGATTTCCTCCGCGTGTGGGTACGAGGATTCCCCGGGAGGATCGAGTAGCAGTGATAAATAATGTTAACCATACGTGGTGGTATGGCTTCGTGTTGTGGTGATACTTGCACATGTATCACCAAAGCAAGGCCTGAACACGTTAAGACATAATAGTGTTCCTTGGGTCGGACAGGCGGCGGTTACTGGAGAGACGCAAAGAACTCGAGACGGGATGTACAGAGAACAGTCTCCAGCTGTTGAAAGACAGGAGCTTCGAAGTTGGTTGGAGGGCACTGGCGGTTTGAGCTCCGACTGCTTGGACTCTTTGGAGGCGGCACGCGTCAGCAGCGAACTGTTGCTCGGATGGCTTAGATCTGACGGGTTTCTTCGGACGTTCTGCCCAGCCTCGGCGTGTCTCTCTGTATGGACTTACCTAATAGTGCTGTCAGCAAGTAGAAGGGATCATTTGCCCCCTTTCCGCCTTCACGGCATTCTCCTAGCAGGTTTCTATCTGCCTCTGACCACGACTGGCGTGACGAAGAGCTGGGTCTCGAAGAGGTGGCACTTGCCAGCACAGGCTTTTGTAACATCTCTTGTGCGGATCAACGGACTTTCCGTTTTCGTCCTTCGTTCCAGCAGAGCCGGGGAAGTCTTGCAATGTTTCTTTTTTCCGTAATGCCATGACGTGGAAATCAGTTTTGTTTATCACTGCACTGGTGGAATTGGCGACTCTTTCCTTTGTGTTTCCGTCGCCAATCCAGCAGTTAGAAGCGGCTGGTAGGTCGGCTTGTATGATAACGGTAAAACTGTATAACGTCTTTCATCTTAGCTACAGAGTGCTCTGAATGCAACCGACCCACAAGAAGGACAAGATTGTAAACAGCAGGATGCCTCCTGCTCAGTACTTTCGCTCTGACTTCGCTCGGGCTCGTGGCGAGAGCTGCGCTGCCTGACGGAGGCCGACATCGCGCGCCTGCAAGAGCTGCAGAAGCTCTTCCGTGAACAGGCTCGTGAAGAAGACTGATGCAGAGGCCTGCGTCGCTTGGAACACCCAAAGCCGGGCTCCATCTCTGATCGGGAAGCTGAAAATTGCAATGAGTAAGTGGCGGCTTTGCATTCTGTTGAGGGAGAGTTATGCTAGCTGATGGGAGCTTGTCACACCGAAGCTGCTTTGCGCCAACCTTAGTAGCTAGTATTGACGCACATGGACGGAAATGCGTTAGTGAGCATCATCCAAGAGCTGTGATCATATATGACCAAAGGTTTGTTCATGGGTTGCAGGCTACCACAGGTGAAGTAGACATGGTGACTGCGCCATGGGGGGCTTGCTGCCGAAGCCCGTCACAACAAAAGAGATTCAGGAGCTTTCTCTCTGCTCGGCAGCTATTGCATCACTTGTTCCTTTGGCTATCTCACCTGCCAAAGATTTAATGATCAGTCCGTCATGTGACGGTCACTGTCCGCATCTGTGCCCGTGAGGACGGAAAGAGTCAGACCGGCCACTATGCCTTTGGTGTGAGCTCCATGCAAGGATGGCGTCCCGCCATGGAGGCCCGCCCCTTAGCTCGGGAGGTTTGAGTTTCAGTAACATGAGTGGTATCGCAAGTCAACATCTCAACGATGCATATCATTACAGCAATGTCAGGCCAGAACAGCCAGCAGGTACATCAACTGTAGCATAGGAGTTGTGGCAAGATGGTACATAGAAAGGAACACGAAATCAGTATGACCAGCTGAAGAAGCAATCTCAATCTCAACACAAAGATTAGAACCAGCTTTAAGATTGCTTTCGGCTTAAGGCCTGTACACATGGAGCCTGTGATTCGTGATCGAGTATTTTTGAAACTCGAAGATGGAGAGTTTTCGGAGGCCAAGAATGCATTGGAGGGTGCCAGTATAGTATACAGTATAGATTCTGGCACTCAAGCCTGGACCAAAACAGCGACGACGACGACGGCAACAAGAAATTGAACAGGCTGAGCTCGTAGAATCGTAGAACCATGAGCGATGCTTGGCGTCCAGGTCCAGTGCAGCTTCGGTGACGGGGTTCTTGAGCCTTGAGCTGAGGATGCCCATATGGCCATTCCAGACTTCGACCCGGAACGCGAGCTTGGACTCTTCGGGGTCTTTGATGGCCACGGAGGAGCAGCGGTGCGCTGGGCAGCTTTGCTCTCACGAAGTGCAGACCATGGCAGGGGGCTTCTTGGCCAGGTGGCCAAAGTTGCCGCTGAACGCTTCCCAGAAACTCTGAGGGCGCTCCCCGCGTTTAAGCAGGTGCCGGGTCGGCTTGCAAGGCAGTGTGATGCAGCTTTGTCTTCGTGATTGAGCTGCCAGGGGCGCTACTCTGAAGCTTTGTATGAGGTGGGGCCTGCAAAACTGACTGCGAGCCGTTCCAGTGCTTGTGTTTATGCCTGTCAGTCTTTCTTGAAGCTGGATTCGTTCCTGGACAGTCCCGCCGGCAGAGAAAAGGCCGAGGATTTCCCGCCGCAGAGCCTCGGTGCTGTAGGACATGTCTCGTGCCTGCAGAGGTGAAGGAAGCCACGCCGGCTCCCGTCGATTCCCAGATGGAGGAGGAGAGCGCTTAAAGCGGAGCGCCAAGCGGCGACGCAGTGCGACGCTGCACGCTTTGGCGGAGGAGGAGCTGCTCCGGCTTCTGGAGTCTGGAGAGCTCGACCCCGACGACCTGGACCTCGAGGAGGTGCGGCGGGGTGGGGGGGCACCTTCTTTTAAGCGAAAGAGATTTTAAACTCGGAATTGGGATTGCAGGATGAGGAGGTGGAAGAGGCCTTTGTGCATTGGGGAGGACTCGTGAGCCTTCGAAAGACTGATTTGCAAAGGAGGCTGCAGAAGAAGACGAGGCTGAAGAAGCTTCTGGCTCGAGCTCAGATTGGGCCAACGCCGAGGGTCCAGACGGTGTGGTCCTGAGCACCTCCAGAATCGCAGTCTTAGGCCGTCTTAGGCTTTAGGGGCATGTGGACTGTGGCAGGGATGGGATGCACAGCAGTGGTGGCCCTGGTCTGCGGTGGCAGCAAACCCGAAGTTTTCCCTCCGAGCTCTCTGCATTCGTGTGGGCTCATGCTCTCGATGATACGATCTTGATACGTGCTGCCCTGCTTTCTCAAACTGCATGATTATTTCGACACTTGGAGCGTTTCGAGGTTTCCTAGTGCGACATGTCAACGGCCAACATTCCAACGCAACGATTACATGGCTTGTTGGAGAGCGATTGTTGCCAGATAGAGCGGATATGGCTGGTTTTGCCGCTGCGCATCACGAGTGCGACTCTCATCTAGTCTCTAGATCGTTTTGTTCCCTAGTCTCGTTGTGTCAAGTGTCATCTACAGCATCTTGAGAAGCCGTCGTCGCCCGCGTGGCCGGTTCTCCTCAAGCTGGTCATCAGTACGGAAATGCTGCGCGTTGAAGCCTCGTTCAGGAAGTTTGCATCGCTTCATCGCAGCGTGAGGCTTGCATCTTATCGCAGCTCCAGAGCACAGCCCGCTTCAGTCAACACCCACCTAAGTAAGCATAGATCCATGACTGGGACGTGATGGCACCCAAGAAGAAGGCTCGCCCTCAGATGTCATTCCTGGGCAGCTTCCAGCGGACCCTAGACATTCCGTTCCGTTCTCAGCTGCTACGCAGGAAGGCTCTGCGGCGGACGTCCTGCAAGACGGTCCCGAAGAAGAGGAGGAAGCCGGTCCTGGCAAGGCCGAATCCACATGTGGCCTGTTGGGAGTCCGGCAGTTGCAGTCCTGGCACAGGTGGTCATCCAGATCTCTGCTGAGGGGGTCCAGAACCTCCCAAGGGAGCCACGCCCCCTGCCTGCTTTGATTCACATGAAGCTCACATGACATGACTTCCGTGAGGCTGCAGACACTCCTTGGCTTCAGTGGCTTCTGCAAAGAGTTCCGGTGCGGTCCCCCAGATGCCTGTGCTCCAGAGAGTCGGGCATGTCTGTATTTTTAGCAGGACTGGCGCCTCCTCCGAGTCCGGCTGGGTCAGCTTCTCAGGATCAGGCAAAGTGCAGTGCAGTTACTGCAGTTTCGCGTTTCTCGCTTCTGACTGAGGAGTTCTCCAAGGACGCCGTCATCCGATTGCAGAACCAGGAGACGGCGGTGCAATGCGGCGCACATGGCGGCACTGTGTTCGCTGTCCCCACAGAGAGGACCTCTACAACGACGTGGTGCAGAGACCCTTGGTTCTCTCGGTGCGAGACGCTGCCGCCGAGAACGCCCTCATAGGCGGGTGTGGGGAGCATGTGGGCTTTTGAGAGCTTGTTGTCTTTGACTTCCCTCTGTCGTGTCGGTTCCCTTCAGGCTCCGCGGAGTTGAGCCTTGTCCCCTTGTTGCACAGCGTGACGGAGGCCATGGCCATCTCGCATCTGAATCTGCCGCGAAAACTTGCATGCTTGGGCGGAGAGGTATGGTTTGAGTGCACTTGTGGGGGAAAGGTGACGACCCAAGCAGAGCTAAAGCTGGAACCCGAGTACTACGCCAAGTGGTGGAAAGATGCGTGGGGCTCAGTCAACGCCCGCAGGAGGTGTCGTTGCTGCGGCAGTGCGCAACGGAGTCAGGAGGTGAATGTCACGTGCGGTCGCAATGCTTTTGACCTGCCCAGGACGAGGCAGACGACCCGAAGGCCAAGAAGGAGCCAGACATACCGCTCTGCTGCTGCTGCTGCTGAGAAAGCTTGGCTTTTGCTGTTTCATCGGCAGGACAAAAAGGCCCCGCCACCCACGGAAACGCCAAAGGACGCGAGACTGTTCACTTCCTGCCTGCTGCCCCGGTGTGACGACTTTCAGCTGTTGCGAAGGGTAGGTTGGCAGATCTGTCGGAAAGATCAGGATTGGGTTGCTCAGCACAGGAGCGTGAGCCGCTGTTCGAGGGCGAGACTCCGCCTGCCACGGTCCTGTCTGCGCACCTGGCATGGCCAGGGCATTGTGCTTAACCTGTGAGCTGGCAGACGGACCTGTTGCCAGGTGACCGTCCGGGCTGACACGTTAATAGGCCCCGAAGAGGCAGGTCAACTTTCCGGCAACTGATCGGATTCTCAGCAGGGGATCTGCCTCAGGACAGGGATTGCTGGACAACCCTGACTATGGATGTGGCAGGTGCAGGGACAGGGACGACGCGTCCGGTCTGTAGCGACTCTAACTCAGAGCAGCGCAAGGCATCTTCGCCCTTCCAGAAAGCCTGAGGACACTCGGGGTGTCCAGCTCGTTTCTCAATGTGCCCTGCATTGCCCTGCAGCCAGAGTACAGGTAGCACTGATTTCGAGCGTCCTGGGCTCCAGGTCCAGACGACTTTCAGGCCTTCCTTGCCCGTTCTTCTCACTGTAATGCTGGGATCCCTCAAACTTTGGCCAAAACATTGGCATTTCAATACGACCCCGCAGACGCCAAGAGTTGATTAGAAACAAGGGCAATTCAAGGGGAGACAAGCTTCGCCCACATGAAGGGAGACAAGCGGAGACGAAACGTCGACAGTCTCGTTCATATTGTCGAGAGCACCTCCAAGAAATTGTTCAGAGTCAGACTCGATCTGATCTGCCAGGCGCATCCCATCAACTATCAGGGCATGTTGCTCGGGGAGCCTGGCCCTAAAGACCCCTGGGGCCGTGGGGTGCTGATGGGTGCTGATCCTCACGCTCATCTCCCGGCTCGCAAGGTCTCTGGGCGAGGGTGCGCTGACGAAAGCCACCGAGGTGGCGGCGAAGTGCACGAAACGATGTTGAAGTTGATATCTCTGTTTCGCAGCTTCGCTCATCTTGCAACGTCCGTGCGCTGCCTCTTTGCTGCAAGTCCTGGCTCAGCCAGCGACAGTTAGGCCCAGGCTGGAGGCCAAGAGAACCGGGCCAAGGCCAAGCCAGGCAGATGCGACATGGGTGCCTTGCACAAATGCCACTGCAAGAGATAGTAAGAGCCTAGGAGAGCAGAGAAGACGCAAAGTCACCGCAACTGCTTCAGCCATGAAACAACGACGGTCGAGCCATAGTGACGGCATTGGATCATTGACAGAGTTGATGTGACACCATGGGTTGCGGCGGCAGCACGCAAAGTGCATTGCTTCTGCAGGAGGCGCCACTGCGCTCGTCAGGCGATCATGTTGATTTCATCGTTCCATCCGTGCCAGGAGCCCCTGAAGGAAAGGAACACAGCGGGGCCTGGACCTTGTGAAACCGTGACATCTTCGATGCTTGTCATCTTTTGCACGAGCCATGAGCCCTTTGAGGTCTAACGAATCTACTGTTGAGCCGAACGATGAAGCACCTCCAGGCTCGCCCCTCACTTCATGTTGTGGCATGGGTGTGATTCCAGCTGTGCTCTGCCAGGTGATTCCCTACCATGGAAGGAGGTCTGGTATCTCATTGCTACGCACTCTCGTTCATGTGCAGTCCACATGTTGTGACAGGTTGTCAAAGTCGACTCGCAGAGATCTGCAAGATCTCAAGTTACCACAGGGGACTGCACTCCTGCCTGGTGCCCAGTCCGGTTCATTAAGGCATGAGCAGAATCGAAGATCCTCCTCTGTGAAGCCCTTGCAATTGCCTCATTTGTATAATATGATGTGTGCCTGAAGAGTGACGGCGAGAAACAGCGAGTACAGATGGAGATTCTAATATCTCAGCAGCGTGTACCGAGGCAGAAGCCATCGAAGCAGTGCCAAGCGAGACCATCGACAGCCTGCTCAGTGTATGCTGCTAAGACATCCGTCGATTTCCACTGCATAGTTCTGCAAGGCTTGCATGGTTTCGAATAAACAAGAATTTAAACAAGTAGCAATAAACTCAACGAGTTGGTAAAACGATGGATAATGTACGGAACTCTCTAAAAGCCCTCAAGAGCATATTTAATTAAGATGTGAGTAGAAGATAAGATGATGCAATTCGACGAACACGTTAGTTCGCTTCTGCGCCGCGTTGAGGCAGACTTTCTCCAGGCGGGCACTGGAGCGTCGGAGCCCCAATTCTGACCATGCAACGTGCAACGAGCTGACCGACTGGATCATTTTTTTGGTGGTGTTGTTGGGCAGATGATCACCAATTTTCAAGCTAATGGATTGCGTTGCTTCTCCGGAAGCATTTCGTGGTACCGTGCCTTGCTTTGCTTTGGCTGAGGCCGGACATGGAAAACAGCAAATTGAATGCCAATTTGCGAAAGTTTGCAGTCATCGACGCGGAAGGTCGTGGCTTGCTGCTTTGCTGTGCTCGTCGTAGGAGCCGATGGTTGTCGGCAGACCCCCTAAACCCCTAAAGTTCCTAAACCCCTAAAACCCCTAAACCCTGCAGGCACGATTCCTGAGGAGTTCCCTCGCCTCGCGAGGCCGGGTGCCTTGACTCTCCCTGCTAAGCGCGTCTGACCGTCTTCCCCCCTGCCCAATTTGACTCGGTGACTCAGGCTGATTATCCGAAATCAAGCCCGGATGGTGGCAAGATGCTGAGTGCTTGAGCCGTTTCTAGGGAGGGAGGGGGGGGGGCCGCCTCACCTTCGGCTGTCATCGCTTTCAGGCCGGCCAGGAGCTGAAGGTTTCCAGATGTTTCTCCGAAGACACCGCCGACTACTCCTTGGACCTTGGTAAAGGTTCGGGGGTGGTGGGCCCGGGGCCTCAGCCGACGCGGCCGTGTTCGCTGTTCCTCTCTCGCTGTGCGTCTCTGCGTGTCTCAGCGTGTGGGTCTGAAGCCTGAAGCTTGACCGCAGAGGTTGTCGCAGGTTGACGGAGCCCGTTTTGGCAGACGAACGCTTCAAGCACATAGAAGGATCTGGCCATCGGACAAGCCCGATCCTGACAGCGGCAGGCCGCAGCCGAAGGTTCTTGCGAGTTCGCCAGTGTCTTGAGGCCAAGAGCTGCAAGTGAAGCTATGGAGGAGCTGGCAGGAGAAGGTGCGGGAGACCGGAGAATAACAGGAGGGGCCCGTGACGGGCGCGGGCGCAGAAGCGACTTCTGAGGATCCACGGCTAGCAGGGCGACTCTCCGACAAGGAGGGCATTCGGAGTTCCGAGCAATTTGAGCGCGATGTCCAGTACTGTGGCAGGAGGAACCGATTCAAAGCCCCATGCTTAGGCTTAGCGGCTTAGAGTCAAAGGCAAAAGCAATTCTCTCTGACACTTCTCTGATGTCCTTGCTCTCGGAAGAGGAGTTGTGGATCACTGGTAGTTGCTGTGAGGTTCGCAATCGTCACCTGCTATCGTGAAAAATGCGCTGCAGGCCTCAGCCTCAGACAGGTTCTGCCAGTGCAGAATTACACGCAGACGCAAGCTCGCAGGTGCCAGACGACCTGGTTGCTGCGCTCGTCCTGAACTTGGCCAGTCCAGTGTCTGGCCTTCGGAGGAAGACCTTTGAAAGCCGCCCAGCGCCCCAGGATGCTCAGCTGGACAACTTCCGAATTGAAGAGGAGACCATATCAATGTTGCATGGGCTTGACGGAAGTGGCTGCTGGTGCCATCAGGAGCTCGAGCTGGCGAGCATTGAAAAAGCAGCTGAAGAAAGTCGAGGCCCACATGGTAGTGCTGCCTTGGTGGTGATGGAGGAGTCTCGAACTCTCGCGCACGCCATGCAAAGGCGTCGCCGAGGAAGGCATCAGTGCCTTAGTAGAGGGCCTCCAGACAGCCGTGCAAGAGGCCGGGATGATGTCACCTCGTTTTGTGCTCCTGTACGAGTCATCGGATTCCCTCCCTGTGTCAGGTTCTTTATCGTTCTGGAGATGGCAATGTTCCGGAGGTGAGGGCTGAAGACCGGAATCACGAGCAACGGAGCAACGGAGGCCGTGGGGAGGTCGCTTCTGCACTCCAGGCTTTGGCTCTGGACACCACCCACAACCATGGCGACGCAGAGTGGCAACGGAGGGAGAACGTTCCCGGCCTCGGGTCGCATTGACGAGTGGCAGATTTTGAAGGTCTCTTCGCACGTGTTGCCCAGGTGCTGTTCATGTTAGATTGGGACGATGCCACCTCAGTATCTGCCTTTTTAGGCATGTTGTTAGGCGGCATGAAGCCAGCCACAGACGCCCGAGAAAACAGGACACCATCTTTCCGACCACCTGGCTTGCCACGAAGCCCTGGTTCCGGAACTGGATCCGTGAAAAGGACAGCCAACTCATGCACACAACTCTACCGATCCCGTGACGTCCAACGACCGTCATGGCAGGGCTCGCCGGAAAGCATCGGCGAAATTGATCCCGAAGACCTGGAACATCTCAACGCTTTGGACATGGCGGCATGGAGCCCAGGGATCAACGTTCGGGGCCGCTAGATGCCCAGCGTGCAATCGATCCCCGAGGCTCATGAGTTCATCTCTTGGATGAACAGCAACGGCCTTATTTGCAATTCCTCCAGTGGTTTGAACCAAACATAACTCATAGCTCATAACTCATACCGAGGCAGGAGCACGCTGGTGTGCATTACGTTGTCTCAGAGACCTTGGGTAGAAATGCGCCGCGCACAGCATTCCACAGTTTGGTGACATGTGGCATCATGTCCGATCATGTCACAATGTTGCTTTGTATTCATGTTCCGATGAGGTCGATGAAGGCTTTCATGCCGCGCTTGGCTCAGCTGTGGCAGGCCCTCCCGCCAGGCTGGCATCTCCTCGAGAATTCCTAGCTTTCTCTTGGCAGGAATGCGAAATCTCGGTGCACTACGCGGTTGAGGAGTATGTCGCCACGCCCTCCAGGCCAGGAGAAAGAGAGCGGCGCCTGGGCGCGAGAGAGAGAGAGAGAGATTAATAACTAACACATCACTTATACTCAGGGTGAAACATCCAAGCTTTTCACCCCCAAAGCCCCCACGAACAACGGGGGGGCCTAATGGCCGAGGGGTGTCAGACACCCCTCATGCCCCGGAGAGGAAGAGAAGGAGGGAGGACTGCTCCCGCTCAAGCCCCAAGCAAAGAGAGCGAGAGAGAGAGAGAGAGAGCGAGCGGCGCGCCGAGGCAGGGCTTCTGGTGCCAGAAGCCCAGTGGCGCCGGGGGTTTGGAAGGCACCGCACGGGCCTCGGACCACTCGGACTCTGTTGTCGGAGGCGTCAGTTTGCAGGTCTTGAGTGCCAAGGTGCTCGAGCTTCACATGCGTTCCAACCGCAAGCGCAAGGCCCGACCCTTCTTCAGCTCGTCGCCGGACCGAAGAGCTCTGTGAATGAGGTCATGGAGCGCGTCCTGCGGAGATTCTACCGGAAGAACAACAATTGTGTGGAGCCTGGATAGCAGGGCATAGCTGCACGGCCTGGAAAGTTCGGCTTCTACGCCTTCCCCCTTTTTTGAGGTTGGCTTCATGCCGTCAGCGTTGGCGACGGCTTGGCCGAAAGGGATGCTTTGCAGGCAAGCTGATCGCTCAGTTCAGTTTGCCTCAGCTCTGTGTTTCGCTGTCAGGAGATCTCCATGACCCATCAGAATCCAGCTCCAGAGCTCGGTGCCAAGATGTCAGAGTCACATCCATCTTCTCATTTGCGCCTGGCTGTTTTTTTTTTGATGTTCAGGTCTGGTGAACCGAGAAGATTCCGAGTGGCGCAACATGTTGATGCTCTTGTTCTGGATAGAGATGAGCAGATGAGCAACAAGTGTTGAGCTGTGGCGTATCGGTGCGACGCCAGGTGAAAACCATACAGATGATCGAGGATCCGAGTTGTGAGCACATCAAGATGCAGCTTGAGGCCAGGGTTGCCTGTTGTTCTGTCTTCTGTCGGCTAGGCCAAGATGGAATATATCGAAATTTGAACTCCGCGGCGACCTTGCTAGCCCTCTCGAACTAGCGGGTGGCCAGGGTAAGCATTGGCTACTTCTCATCCTTGCTTTAGAGGGGCGAAAAGTCTCGACAGTCAGTAGTAGGATGTAGTAGGTAAAATTGGGTTGAAGCACAGCAGAAATGCTTGCTGAGTGGCGAGGTTCTCAAGAAGTGGACCCAGGTCATCATTCACAGCGACCAGGAGCGTGGGATTCCGTTTCAGCTCGAAGCTCTTACATGTCATGGTGGCCATCGCTCCTCGGTCAAGTTCCTTCGGCTGAAGTGAAGTTGTCTCGAGGCTCAACCATGCAACTGCCAGCAGGACATGGATGCTGTGTTTGGCTTCTAGTGAATTGGCCTGCCGCCGCACACAGCCCCTTGTACAGCATTTTCTGGCTGTCTCCTTTCCTTCAGGCGCTGCAAACTTTACCGGCCTTGCCGCTTGAGTTCTGCGCCAACATCTTGAATGCTGATAATGTCCTATAGTGTTTCGTTTGATGCGGCATGCTTCAGGACTCATGTTCCGGCCGTGTCAGATCAACTGTTGGCAGTTTCACTCACGGTCCTGTTCAGGAACAGTGCACCGAGGGGTGCAGTCATGTAATCCGTGGATGCCGATCGGTGTGTGGAAGAGAGGAATTTCTTGAGCGAACGTGGTGCTCGGCAATCCGCAAGCAGTGTATGTGGGCACCTCGCAGGAGGTTGCCGAGCGTCTTGCCTTCGCAGAATGCTGAATTCATCAAATCTGCGAATAAATCTCGGGACGCGAGGCGTTGCTAATGGCAGTCGCCGCTCCCGGCCATATGGGTGTGCCCAAAGAGCCGAACCCCTTTGATGAACCCTTAAGGCCCTTAAGTTCAAGAGCGGGCCGGAAGCGTCGTTTGCACAGAAACTTGGCCGGGAGCTCTGGAGCCCTTTGGCGATTTGCGACTCGCGACACAGAGCTTGGATTGGAGCTTGGATGATTTTCCAGGGCATTTCTGAAAGCTTCTCAATTGCTTACAGCCCCTTTTGGTTTCTCGGTCCGACTCGTAAATGCTAGAGCAAGTAGCAACAATCAAACATGACCGACAAACCAGTTAAAGATCAGTGCTCGGACATGTTCCCATGAAGGTGGGAGCCTTGGGGACGTCGACGCCCCCTTCAACTTGGTCCGAGATAGGAGTTATGCAGTCAGGAAAACAGAGATCGTTTCAAGCGACAGGCTGCAGGAAGTTGAGGACGCGAAGTTGCGCAAAGCAGACATTCGCGGAGCATGGCAGGTTAAGCCGGAGGAGGAAGCGGAGGCGACGGCTACCGTGGACTGGTCGGGAACCTGTCGTTGGGTGCTACTGAAGCCGCGGGCATCGCCGAGGTGCCTTGGGAAGAGGAGCAACGGCGCTTTTCGCCATCTCTTCGCTTTCGGAACGGACAAATGATTCGGTTCCCTTCATGCATAGATCTGACGTGGAGGGCTCGGCAACCGGTTCGCCGTTGAGGTACAGGGGGCGACACTTCATTGAGGAGTTCAGGAGCATGCTGAGCAACTCCGGTGGCGTGGCATCCCCGGCATGCTCGCCGCTGAGCATTCTGAGCCGCAAACGGTGGCCCAGGTCTTCATGAACTTGGAGCTGGAGGCACAAACGGGGGATTTCGGAACCGAGCGTCCCCCTTCTCTTTGCAGCTTTGGCCTCCTCTTCCTTGGGCAGGAGAAGGCGCCGGCGGACCCCAAGAAGCCCAATCCGCCAGAGGCAGCGGAACTGGCCAGGCGACTTGCCGTCGGTCTCGGAAGCTGCAAGTTGCAAGCAGATGCAGCCATCCAGTTGGCAGGAAAAACCTAAAGTAGAACATGCTCACACAGCGCACCATGATTGACGTCTCATGATGACATATCATGCGCGAGCTTTGTCGTTCAATACCGTGTAGTATCACGCAAGCTATTCTGCAATATCATATCTTGTCATTTGGTTATGTCTCAGGATGTCTGGGGACAAGAGAGCCTAGTTTGAACATGATTGGTTTCGTTCTGCCTGCGTCACGGATCTTGCAGCAGCGTGAAAGCCTTGTTAACAAGAACCACGCTGAACACCTTCGCGGACCAATCAAAGCTGGTTGGCGAATTCAGGAGGCCAGCCGTTAAATTCGAGGAATCCTCCGGCCCAGCAGTATCATTTATCTGATCCTAGCTCGAACGCGAGACTCTTCACCTGTGGAGAACACTCAGTGCAATATCGTGGACATGAGGTGCTCTCATATCACATCACATCTCACCTGACCTTGCTTTCACAAAGTACCAAGCAGACCGCATCATATAGGACCACTCGACAAAATACCGATGTATGCGAAGGTTTAAAACACCATTTGCCACGATATTCTGCAATATTGCTCTGCAAACCACAGTCGCATGCTGTTGCGTTCTTTCGTGGTTCTCAAACAATAAGCCTATGGGAATGTCAAACTAATCACACGCGCACACCACCGTGCACATGTCTCGGTTATACTATGTGTATCCGCGTTGTACTGTGCTGTACTAGTAGCACGTTGGTACGACGTCACGCATGACATGACATGATTTCTTTACGACTCTAACCTCCATGCCCAATTCGTTTTGCTTGCATGCATGGATCGACCAGCTTCTGAAGAGGTCCTGCTCTGGTTGCGCCTGGCTGGACCTGCGTAGCCTCATCGCCCCTGGGGCGCTACGAGTGGAGTCCACTTGTGCCCTCGCCGAGCTGGCCCGTTTGGATTGGGGGTCTTAGGGTGACCGTCGTGGTACCGGTGGAGGGAGACGAGATCTTACGTGGTTTGTGTTGCAGGAAGGCTCCGACGCGCTCCAAAGCGCCAGCCTCAGTTTGTGCTTTGCAGCTTGTCTGTTCCAACAAAGTCTTAAAATTCAGCACCTCGTGGCATCCTGCGATTTCGTCTATGGTCCAGAGCAAATTTTCTGAGAACGACCCTCCCCCAACCGGAGAAACAGATCACACCCTGATGCCCACGAGAGCCACTTTGACGCCAGGTGCCGGAACTTTCCTGAGCCTGTCGCTGGAGTTGAGTTTCGATGTGACCCCAGCCGAGAGCGAGGACATGAAGGCCGCCACGGCTGCACTCTGTTGCACTGTCAACGTGCTGCGTAGCATTGCGTGGCGGTGTATGCCAGGTCCATCCCAGCAGCTTGCTACCCCAACGGAAAGACAGTCCGAGCAAGTTTTCTGGGTCGGATGGTGCAGCCACATCTTTTCATGAGGCAGAGATGTGATGTTGATCTTGCTATGCATGTCCTGCACTCTGCTTTGCTGGACCAAATTGATGGCAGGCTGTGCAATGGGGCTGCGAGGCAACGGATGCTGTGGGACTTGCTGTGCTGGGTGTTCGATGAACACAGCGAGGCCATCTTCAGAGACTGCCCGAAGCTTGGCAGCGTGTCGGCGGCTTGGCAACCGCACTCTCGCTTTGGACAGCATGGATCGGTTCATCGTAGTTGGCGTGGGCCGAGGGAAGAGGCCGTGGCACAGCTCAAGGAGGTCGGCTTGAAGACTGTTGAACTCTGTTGCATCATCCCGCATGCACTCCGTTTGCATGCCACCGGAACATCTTGTACTCGCAGTGCCCGAGACGGTGAGTGCTTCATACGGGGAGTGGGGAGGTCAACAGCTATGAAGATGTGAAGCAGCATCTTCGCAAGTCGATTGCCTGCCCCTTACGTGCCTCGCAACGATCAGGAGTTCTCGTGGATGTAATGATGCAATGCCCAGATCTGCGCGTTTCGAGAGCGGCTGCGCAAGGAGTCCCGTTCTATGGCTATGAAGTGTCCTTGAGTGTCTGACGATCAGCTCGTGCAGGAGAGCTCTGCAGTCCCTGGACGGCCTTTGAGAGGAAAAGCAAGAGAAGACTTCATCTCGAATGCGCCACTCGGCAGCGGCCAACCGTTTGTCAGGCCTCCATGGAGGGGTTTCGCCGTTTCGCTATCTCCAGCCAGCAGAGGTATTCGTATCTGCAGCTGACTGCAGCAGACGTGCTGGCCAAGCTGTATCCAGCGCGTCCTGGCGGCAGAGAGGTGGCGCTGCGGCTGTGAGTGGCTTTGAAACTATCCACCTACAGGCCCGATTCTAAAGATGAAGCCGCGGGCTCAGGAGGAGCCTCTGCCTGATCGCCTGCCCTGGCCTTTCCCTTCGTCGTTTCAAGGCCTCCGATGCCAGCAAAGAGGCCGACAGGTTGGCGAGACTCGCGTACGAGGCGCCAGACACAGAACAATCGACCGAAGGGAGCTGTGCGTAGCTACGTGGCTACGTGTACAACAACAAGCATACCAGCACAGGCGGAACTGGTCGGCAAGTGGGATCGTGCGGCAGCTCTGTTGCAGCCGCTGGGCTGCAGATCTGCAAAGACGCAGCGAGCGGAGGGAAGTCGCAGCGCCTTTGAGGAATCGCTTCCTCCTGCCGGAGCTCGGCCTGCGCGAGGACCCTTCTGCTGCGGCCCTAGTGCTAGTGGCGAACACCCCTTCGCCCATCATCGCCCCGCGCTCCTCAGGAGTGGGTGGCCTTCGCCAAGTTCTGCGCGAGAAGAAGAGCTCGGCAGGCTGCGGCCGAGGAGGCGCTCTTAGCGGCGCCGGCCTCGGAGCTCCGGGCGCGGGCCGCACTCATTGGGGCACGGCTGGGGCACGGCTCCGGCTCCGGCTCTCCGGAGGCGGCCAAGCTGATGGGATCCGGCAGAGAAGCGTCGCCGGAGCTCCAGCTCGAGGCGGAGCTCCACAGCTTCGCGCGGCTTCGAGGGAGGTTTCTGTGGCTCTGGCTTCGGCTTCGGGCCGGCGTGTGGAGGTGGAACTCTTCCTCGGCTGCCTCGTTCTGGCCGGGCCCTGGGCTGTCGCAGCTCCTGCGCCTTTGCCGAAGTCTTTCTTGGATTCCTCAGGAGCGGGGCCGCTACGAGGAGGCAATTGCAACCTTTCAGGCGAAAGTCGACAAGGCGGGGACTGTCTGGTGAAGACTTGATGCAGAGATGTATTTGCGCATTCGCACGGAGGATGTTGCGAATCCAATGTTTCGCTTCCTGCTGGGGCTTGCGCTTTTCGTGCCTCCTGGCAGCCTTTCGGATCCCTTGCCGGAGCCCCGGAGCATGCACGGCCACGGAGCTGGGCCTGCTGAGGCGATGCAGATTTGATGAGCCAGCGGCCTGAAAAACCAGCGTCTTGTGCTGTGGCTTTGGAAAAGTTGTTGGGGCCTGCGCAGGGGCCTTGCCTACCTCGAATCTGCCGGAAAGCCTCGCGAGTGGTTCAAGGCTCGCGGTTGGCGGTAGCCAAAGCAAGAGACGTCCTTCGTGTGTTCGGCTTGCAGGGCCTTCCCGATGAAGCGGCCATCGTCAACAAGCTCAAGTGCGCTCCCTATTGATGGTTCCGGCGAGCGGTCCGCTTCCAGTTCTGATTCTCCCCTTCCTGCCCCGCAGCCTTCTCGGAAGTTTCCAGCCCCAGGGCCTTTCGGAAGACAGATGGACCGCCCAATGTTCTGCAGCTGGCGGCCCCATCCTAAGCCGCAGCGAGAAAAACCGAGACATTCGCTTGAAGCCGCGCTGAAGCAAAGATTCCTGGCCAGGGCTTCTTGGAGCAGCTTTTGAGCTTTGGGCTCCCGAGTCTGGTCTTCACCTTCCTGGACCAAACCGGCTTGCTGCCTCAGGACACCTCAAACTCAAGACTGAAGACGCCCACGCGAAGCCTCCGGCAATCGTTTCCCGTGCGCAGGAGTGCCTGGCCAGTGAGAGCATGGTGCTGATTGATGCCAAGGCAGTTGGCGTCTGGGGAAGATCCCATGTCTAAAGCCTATGATTCGACGTCTTGTTGTAGTTTGTGTTTGCGTTCGTGCTGGCAGCCTCGGCGAGGGCTGTGCAGTTCTGCATCCTGTGACTTCTTTACCCGAGCATTCGGTACGTATTGATGGCATCCGGGTCGTGCATGCACAAGGTAGAGGCCTTGAATTTACAGGAACTCCTCTGACATAAGATTCAAGGCTGATCTTTGGCGTCGCCAGGTTTTAGGATCTAGCTCGCATCTCGCCGAAACCCTGACAGGCGCCTAATCCCGACATGTCAACATAGTCGAAGCTTTCGCCTCGTTCTAGATGGGGACACCTTGTTGGATGTGGGCAGAACGTACTGCTCTCAGAAGGATAGAGCAAACTCCAATCGAGGCTCGGGCTCAAGACCTGTTAAACCGCGAATCGAGATCGATGATTTTTCAAAGTGAGAGATTGCGATTTCGCCGAAGCCAAGAAGGTGCTGGAGGGTGCCAGTATAGATTGGAGGCACTCAAGCTTGGACCAAAACTTCTTTTTTTGCAGCAGCCCGTACCCGTTGTGGGTCCGAGCACTGCGCGCAGATCTGCGTCAAGATGGCAGTGGACTTGGCAGAAGTCGACAAGAACCAACAGACTCCCCCGTTCTATGCTGCATCGAGAGGCAATCTCGGCATGGTGAGATGTCCGCTGAGGCTAGGGTTCGAAGCCAATTCTGCTGATGACATCAATGAAATTGCTCGGATGCTTATCGAAAGCCGACTCCCAGCCGGAGATGCTCCGGACCACACTAAAACGGAAAGCACCGGACTCCCCAGACCATTCGTGACTTGGTGCTTTTGCGCGATCTTTCAGCGTGTGGTGCGCTGATCCGAGCGGCAGTCCACAGGCGACCACGCCCACCTGCCGTACCGCGACTTAAAGCTGTCGGATGCGCCAAGTCTGGTGAAAAATCCGCTCGATTTGGGCAAAGGCTGTCAAAAGCCATTGAGAACCCTTCCAGCAGGAAATGTGCAACTTACCTTGGCTGCGGCGTCGGGCAGCACTCGGATGCTGCAAAGTGGTCCGCTCGCACCAAGGAAAAGACTTGGGAGGATTGCTTCTCCAAGCCGCCGCGACACATGCAAGGCAATGCAAGGAACAAGGGCTCCAAACATGCGAAGGTCCGACTCTCAGTGTTGGAGACCAACGAAGCTGCGAGCAAATGCTGCTTGAAAGCAGGCTTCAAAAAACGACACGCAGTCAAATGAAAACAAAGTGTTGGTGCATGGAGAAAGATGCATCATACAGTTGATTTTTCAAAGGTTCACGACTGCACGTATCACCCTCACAGGGCAGACCGACCATGGATGTCTGGTGTCGGGTTCCGCAATCCAACGCTGGATGCAGGCCTTGGCTCTGGACCGTGACTGGCACGGGGCCGTGGCACGTGTGGGGCTTGGTCTCAAGCCAAGCCTTGCTGGCGTGGCGATGGTTTTGTCAGGCATCCAGCCGCTGCTAGCTTCAGAAGCAACCTACGAGGCGCCCTGAACTCTTTTTCACCCGCTCCCTGGAGGGCGGACACGAGTCGAGTAGTTCCTGACCTTTGTGGGGAATTCTTTGCAGGTATGCAAGCTGGCCGGGGAGTGCTACGTGCAGCTGCAGGACTTTGACAAAGCGCTGCAGGCAAAACCGGGTTTTCTGCTTTCTCTTTTTTTGCTCTGATTGCAGTCTTCTTGATTGACCTTCTGGATTGGCCTGCCTCAAGAGGTCTTGCAGGCAGCACTTGCCTTCGACGACAGGGACGAAGACCCAGCGCTGTACATCAGATTAGGCTGGTTTCGGATGATCGTGGTGCCTGTGTGGCCTCACGTGCGGAAAGCGCCATGCCAACAGAAAGCTGTCAATAGGCTCCGTGCTGCTCGTGAAGAAGCGCTGGAACCAGGCCAGGCTCTCCCATAAACAGTGATCCCTATAGGTACACCCTCCCTACACGCTTTTTGTTCGCCGCCACCCTTCCGCCTTCGGAGGCCCGCGACGCCTTCCTCCGCTCCATTCAGGCGAAGCCCACGGCAGAGGCAAACCCGGGTGAAAGCCACGAAAGCGGAGCCGCGCCACGACAGCGACGCGTGGCGGGGAGGCCTGGGGCGGCGTGGCCTACGCCGAGTTCCGCTCGGACCAGCTCTCCACCTGCTACGAGGAGCCTCGTAGATGGCCTCAACGGGCCGTTAGGGCCATGGCCATTGGGGGCGCCAAAGGGAAGAATGCGGGGCTGCAAGGCCTCAAGCGTCTCCGCCGCAGGCTCTTTGTGAGGCGAACCTCCTCGACACCGAGCGAACGGACGTTTGGGCGCTCCTATGCCTGGTGCCGGAGATTTGAAGGTCTGAGTTCGGATTCAGAGCCTATATGCGACGTGCACTGCAGAACTTGGCTCATGGCGTTTTCCACGGAGGCGCCACCGAAAAAGCAGCTTCAGCTAAGTACAAGCAGCTGCTAAATCTAATTTGCTTTTATTCGCCTCTACCGGGACTTACTCATTTGCCTGTCTTATCCACCCGTCTAAATGTCGTCACACTGCAGGCTTGTCTGCATTTGGGCAAGCACACGCTACTACAAACCAGTGAGCCAGGAAGCATGAAGAGATCTTCATCGACATGTTTAGAGAGGAAATGCGGCGATGCGCCAGACAGGAAGGTAAAGGAGGACTTGACACCCTAAGGCCCTAAACCCTAAAGCCTAAGCTTTCAATTTCTTTTGGGTCTCGAACTTGGCCTGGCCATGGGCTGTTGCGGCTCGCTGGACAAGGAGTCGGCGGAGAGGCCTCCTGGGAAGCCCTGAAGCAAAGCCTACTTAGAGTCAGGTGAGGAATATTACACTACTAGTTTTCCACTGTGCAACTCCAGACATTACTGTACTCCATGCTGAGGCTGTGGGCTAGGTTTGTAGGTCCGTGGCTTTTCAGTTTGACGTTCTGGAGCTTTTTGGCATCTCAGTTGTGCCACTTCAAGCTTTGACGAAGCTTTGGCGAATGTGACAGTCGCAGGCTCACGGCTGTGGAGCAGGAGGCAAAGCAGTTTGAGTCCGCCACTGGTAGCGATGGTTTGACGGAGATCGGCAAGTGTGCCAAAGAGCTCCGCGACGTTTTTGAGGATGCTGTAGTCCAGAAAGGCAACATGACGATTGCGGGCCGGGTTGAGGACCTGAGTGACGTACTGGTGCGAAACCTCACAAGCCGAATCACCGTGGAGTTGCTGAAGCCGGGTGCCGCAGAGTACAAGCCAGTTACAGATCGCATCATGGCGATCGCCAGCGACCTGGATGCTGTGCGAGCAACGAAGGCCACTAAGCTGGTGCAGAATCAGCTGGACAGGCAGCTCCAGACCATCACCGCTGCCCAGGAAAAGGCAGTGGATCCTCTGATCACCAAGATCAAGGGCTTGCACGAGCGGCTGAAGCAGCCCGGGCAAGAGAAGAAGGCGGCCGCGGGTACCAAGGAAATTCTTGACCTCGCGGCGCAAGCACAGAGCTTGGCCCCCGAGGTGAAGGGAGTAGCCAAGTCGCTGTTGGAGCAGTTGGTGGGACACGCCGTGTGGCTCTTGGAGGTGGATGCCTGGGCCATCAGTGCGGAAGGTTGCGAGGAGGTCCTGAGCCTAGCGAAGCGCATCGACGAGATGGCAACTAAGCTCACGACAACGCTTGGAGCGACATGGGATCCGCCCATCACCCCTCAAGTCGAGGGCATCAGAGATGACAGGGCAAAGGCAGCCTGTGCCCAGCTCCTGGCAGAAGCCGAGAAGCAGCTGAAAAGCGATAACGGCGGTGCAGCATACGATTGCTTGCAGGCGCTTCTGCCCTGGTGGCCTCTGCTTAAGAGCCACTCCTTGGAGATCGTGGGGCTTTTCAGCAAGATGCAAACCTACGCCAGCGAAGCCTTCTTGCAAGCGACCGCCGAGGGACAGACTTCCACTGCGGAGGAGATCCGGGGCTTCGCGGTGCAGTTCGACGAGCTGCGGGGGAAGTTTCAGGGCCTGCCGCCTGTGGCTTCGGGTCGTCCTCTGGGAGAAGTTCTCGAGACGGGTGAGGCAAGAGTTCAAGCTTCAAAGGCGCTGCAGAGCATCAATGCAGAGATCGCCAAGGAGAAGGACGATGACGACACCACCAACTTGAGCCTTGCCACGACAATTCAGGCTCTGGAATCCCTGGTGGTGGCTTGGCCTACAGCCACTTCCAGCGATGCCGAAGAGCTGGAAAAGAAAATGCTGAGCAGCTGTGCCGCTTTGGAAGCCTGGACCTTCGAGGCCGTCACCAAGGGCCCTGTGAACCAAGTGACGGGTCTACTGCAGTTCGCAGCGGAGTACGACGGCCGTCGTGCGAAGCTCCCACCCGAGCCCGCCGAAGCGCTCCGGCCACGTCTGGCCCCGGAGGCCGCCACGCGATTCCTGCAGCAAGCCGACCAGGCCCGGACCCTTGGACCCGGGCCCGACTCAAAAGCTGCAATAGGTCCGATTGCTCGATACGAGTAGCGTCCGCGGGGGCGAGGTAAGGGAAAGACCCAATGAAACGATTTGCAAAAGCTTCCGTTACGATGACTTTTCTTTGCTTTCCGTGCCCAGGAGCTGGCAAAGACCAGCGGGATGAGGGCCAACCTGCTGCTGGAGAGCCTCAAGGCTGCAGCCGCCGCCATCCCGGGCGAAAGCGGCTCGCCCGAAGCCCGCACGGTGCTTCTCAGAGTCATGGCCGCCACCCAGGACCGCCGGCTTTTCGTGGGCTGCATACGCATTCTTATAAACCCAAGTTTCGACAAACATCGCGAAAGCTGGCGGAAGGAGGCTCCAGAAGCAGATAGTTTCCTTTATGGTTTACGGAAAAGAGCACCTCCCTCGTTCCGCCCTCCTTGCACCCTCCTTCCAGTTTCTTTGTGGTGTGCCAGCAACGCACTGCGACAGTGCATCATCCGCGCGCCATCGGCATGCAACTTGCTTAATCGTGTTTGAGGTGGAGTATTAGGATCATGTTGAGAGTCAGGCACATCAGTCTTATGATCATCACCATCATCGTGCTTTTCGTCATCAACTCATTGTCGCCATCGTCATTATCGTCAGCAGCACTTGGCCTCAAGTTCTGCGCCCAAACCGACTGTTGCTGCTGGTAGGACAGGCTTCTCGCATCTTTCGCGGATGTCCTCACTGCTGATGGGGAGAACGAGAAGAAGGAGGTGATGCTGCTGAAGTTTGCAGAGTCTGCTGATGAGGTACAGAAGGCCTGCTCTATCGACGGCATGTCGCTGGTGGAGGCAATGAAGCAGAAGCGGGTTGAGACGACCGAAGAGCTCACAAGCAGGCTCGACGACCAACTGTCGGCAGGACTATCCTCCGTCACTGATCTTTGTGCACTCGCCCGTCTTTGCAAGAAACTGCAAAGTACGGAAACGCAGCACTTCCAGCGTGCGGCGGCTGTTGCAGAGAAGTTCCGGCAGGTGGCCGCGTCGCAGCCCAGTGTGGCTAAGGAAGCGCTTCAGGGCATAGACGGCGTTTTGCAGGCTCTTCAAGACTTGGGATGCACGACGGACGGATTTCGGGATGACTTGGTCTCTCAGGCACTGCGCTGAGTTGTTAGACGTTCTTGCATGCAGCGGGACAAGCCAGTTTTCCGCCGTGGAACATTTCAAGGAGTACTTGCGGGACTCTGGAATGCTTGCTCGTTCATGTTTGGCTACCCTACTGTCTTAGACACATTTAGACACCCAAAACACTGTGAGCAATGCAAAACCCGCACAGCTCCGCAATAGTTCTGTATCTATCTCCGAGAGCTGCTCTTTCATCGCTACGCATACCCGCCTCGTTCGAATTTGTAGTCGAAGCATTGGCGGAGCGAAGGTATCGGCTATAGGCACAAGTGTATCCAACTAGCATCCTGAACAATCCACATCCAACCCAAAACTCACAAAAAGCAGGAGGGGGATATGAGGGGTGAAAGACACGAAAGCCGGGAAGAGGGGCGCAGAGCGTATCCAACTACCATGAACAGCCCCAAATCCAACCCCATATCATGCCACAACAAGAGTGGGGATATGGGAACGAGGTGGGAGACCACGGGAGGCGGGAAAACGCAAAAGCCGGCAAGGACACGACTCTTCAAGATACCACTGAAAGCATCCTAAGCCCCTTTCTGTATACCGTAAAAACCTTTCAACAACCCCCTCCAAAAACCTTCTAAAACTCTTCCGAATGTGATGGAGACCGTAAACAGATGACTTTAAAACCCTACAAAAAAATCAAAACACTTCTGAAACACTTCTAAACCATAGCAAAATGCCAGTGAGACGTATTCCTTCTCAACAACATATCAGCCTTTCCAAAACCCTTCAGTATACCAGACAAAGCTGCTGTTGCACCCTGGCAGCTAAACCAAGGGACGTCTGAGGACATGATTCCACACACATCCGGCATCCGTATGTCCAGATGTCATTCATAAGAGGCTCTCTGATGCTAATTTTAACGCTACGCCGCCCGCCTCGGCTTTACAGGGCCAGCAGAAGAGGGAAAGGCGGTGTCTCGCACGAGCGTGGTTTGTATCTGCCAGAGCGTTCGCAGCACACATGATGAGTTCGGGCGAGCAGCTGCAGCATCGAGCTGGTGTGGGTGTTGAGTAGATTGCTGTCAAGCTTTGGGCGAGCTTGTTCGACTTCCCAGCATGCGGCAGTTGGCGGCTTCGTCAGGTTCTGCTGCAGCCCTGCAAAAGGGGGGNGGAGGCCGGGCCGGGGGGTGGAAAAAGGACGCAAAAGAGGGGTCGTTCCAAACATTTGGACGAGGAGGATTAGGTGGAGGGTACTTGAGGTAACCCCCAAGACGCCTGGGCCTGTGGCCTCGGCGGATTACTGTACCCAACGAAACTATGCATCAGAGAGGGAAGCCAGGTCTGATCAACCTGGAGTACCTGCGCATCGTTTGTAACATAACGACATAGTGTATCTTGTTTCCTGCGCATCGATTCCGCTGTGCATTGATTCTCATCATTGCGCCTTTATGCTGCACTTGGTTATGGCCAGGGGCTAAGCCAAAATTGGCACACCAAGCCTTCCTCTGACCTGGCAGATTACTGTAAGGATTCTTCATGGCGAAGAATGTCAAGAGACGTAGGGCAGACAGAAGTGCAATTGACAATCAAGAGAACACAGGGACACCCCAATCCATCCTGTTCTTGTTCTGGTTGTGGTCGTGGTTTATGGTTGTGGTTTGCTGTTGTTCCCCTTGCCCCTGCATTGGCCCAACACATGGGCACTTCTCTGCATCTCCTAGATGATGGAGAGTGCAGTCTTGATCGGTGATAGCAGCATGCGCGAACACAGGTTCGACAGGTTCACAAGTCGCATGTCAGCGGAGGGGACCCGCTAAGGCTTCGCGGTCTCATTTGGCCGCAGCGCAGGGGGAAAGGAACCCAGATGCGCTCGGCAGAGAGCTTCAAGGTCTGGAGGAGATCTGCCGACAGAACACCGTCCCCCCCGCAGTAGTTGAAGAGATTCAGAAGCTCGTGGATGAACTGCCGAAAGTCATGCCTGTCATGATGAAGGAGGTCCACGTCTCAGTTGTTGTCCGGTGAAAGGTGCAGCGACCTCGGAAGACCTTCTTTTGCCGGAAGCTGTGAACTGATGAGGCCACAAAGTCTGGCGCAGCTGCTGTTCTGGATACCGGGGCAGTTGCTGAGAAGCTTGCGGTGGCAGTCAGTCGAGCAGAAGTTGGTTCAGCACTTCTGTCGACGCTGGCCAGCGCCCAGAAGGCGGTCTCTTCCCTGGAACTGGCCTCCGCGGAGTTACAGAAGAGCGCGGGGAGACTTGCCGCCTAAACTGCCCCCCAAAGCTCCCCAAAGCTCCTAAAGCCTCCTGGAGCAGCTCCGGCGATCGGGGCTTCTGCCAGGATGAACCCTCGAACGGTGGTGGGCATCTTGAAGGAGTTGCCTGGACAGCTGCAGCCGCTCCTGGACTGTCCGGCGTATGTGCAAAGCACAGACGAGGCACCGAGAGGGCCGAGAGGGGGGGTGTTAGCAGGTTAGCAGCTCAGGTTTGAGGCTTCCCTTTGGAAGGCTGCTGAAAGTTACGGAGCCTTCGTACGGTCCCCTCCTTGCTGGAGCTGAGGTGGTGCAACAGTTCAAAGGCAAGTTGCAAGATGCCTGCAGCAAAGCTCAAGAGGCCGAGGGGATTGTGGGGCTGTGGCTGTGGCTGTGTGGTCTTCCGTCTCTTGAACGATGGTTTGCTCTCTGCATGATGTGCCATCCGCCTGTCCTTAGGCAGAGGCCTCGGTCCGGGAGAAGAAGGTCGCCGCTTTGCTTCAGTTGGCCAAGGAGGGCGATGCGGCGCAGCAAGCGCTGGCCGAGCTGCCCGGGAGCCCCTTCAAAGTGGACAGCTTTGCCGTGGTGATCCTGGGCTTCGCAGCTCAGAAGAGCCTGGAGGCCGTAGAAGCCGAGCTCTCGAAGGAGAAGGGCATGAACCCCAAAGCCGTCCTTGCGGGGCTCCAGGCGGTGACCAAAGAGTTGTCAGACTTGGATCCCGAGAGCTCTGCCACCGTGGCGCTCCGAAGCCGAGCCGCGGAATCTTGCGAGAAAGTGACCACGCGGATGATCGAATCCTTGGAGGATGCGGTGCAAGCATCCAACGAGGCAAAGCAGAAGGCACTGCTTAGCTTCGCGAAGGAGTTCGATACCGCCTGCAGTGGTCTCACGGGAAGCTCCCTGGAGGCTGAACTGCAGACACGCGCACGCGTCTAGCTTCATAAGCCCTCAGCCCTCAGCCACTGACAATGCTCAGTGACGAGTACGCCATGCACGTTGGAGGAAGACAGCTCTCCTCGGGCAAGACGCCCGTGGTACAGACTCATAGCGCAATGACCGCTGGGTGTGCGCATCAACAGCACAAGAAAGCAAAGGGCAAGCTGCTAGCTGCTAGCTAGCCTCCAGCAGCGCTGCTCGCACGACTCCATGCAGCAGGCCACCCAGCTGGCAATTGCGCTGTGATCTGCTCCAGGTACATCTCCGACATGAGAACTGGGATGCGGCGGACCACGCGTGCAGGACCATGGACCCCACATGCGGCAGCACCATCCACGTCCACGGCCTGCAAGTGTCACGATTGGAGGCAATGTCTCAGCCTTGAGCCTGAGACAGAGCTCCTCCTGGAGGCTCGGGGCTCGGGATACTGGCAGCTGTTTCCGATGTCGCGAGAGGGTGGGGGGAGATGGATTTAAACTGACGCTCACGCCGAGAACAGTACCAAGCCGCGGTGCCGGCACAGTTTCTGCAGAACGACAGGTCGCGACGGAGCTGCAACGCAAGGAGAGGCAGATGTCTTTGGCCGAGGCACCCTGTTGAGGGAGACGGGTCACCATAAGCTTCCCATAAAGGTTACTGGAAGGATTTCTGCTGAGCTGTGGTTCAACTCGGGTTTTTGCAGCAGGGGTCAGGGTTTCTGTCATTGAATGCCATTGAGAACAACTTTCCCGACAGCCCCTGCCCTTGCCAGGCCTGTGCCAGACGAGCTTTGGAAAGCAAGGACACTGGCCAGGCAGTGAAGAGAATTCGTGGCAGAAGTTGGGCCAGCTGAGCGTATGTTGATATGCGAATCCTACAGCAAAGGCGGCAGCAGCAACAACACGTGAACTGCACAACAACTGCCACTGCTCTTGCCGCTCCTGCTCCTGCTCATCTTCCTCCTGCTACAACCACCAGCACCACCACGACGACGACGACTGCTACTACGTGAGAATGCACATGCCGAGAGATGCAGCATTGAAAAGGGCCACAGCGTGCTGGCGGACGTGCTGGCACAAATGGGCAAGGCTGATTCGCCATTTCGGTCTTCTCCTGACGTCAGCATCCTCGCGACTTCTGTGCAGGCCGAGGCATCCGTGCTGGAAGCGCAGGTGGCCCTGAAGATGCTAGCAGATCAGCCAGACCTGCGCAAGGCGCCAGTCGCAGCCAGGGGTGTGTGAGGCTGTGGGTGTGTCGCCAGGTGATTTTCTCCAAGGCTTTGAAGCTCTGCCAGGTGCGATAGGGTCTGAGCATTCCGCGGTGCTTGCCGACGCATGCGGAGCTGGGCCAGGAGCTGGAGGACGCACCTTTGACAGAGGCCTTGCACGCCTGCCAAAAGCTGGCAGATGTGAGCCTGGCATCTTTTCGCTGCTTTCGTGAGCACTGCGGAGCATACCCCCGCTTCCGTGAGTTCACCGTGCCAGGAGCAGGCGAAGCAGCCGCCAGCCTAGCACCGTCCTGCGCGGACCGTGTGTATGTGGAGATCTCGGCAGCAGAGAAAGTGTATCACTTGGCCGGGCAGCGCAGAGCCGAACGATGCCTGGCGGGTTTCACCCTGCAGAGTTCCCAGCAGCCACCCCTGGAAAACTCAGGCAACCTGGGTTTTGCCGGAGATTAAAGCAAGACTACACTTGATTATGGAGGTAAGCATATTGACTGACTCTCTCGCTTTGACCGATCTATCATTCATGACATGAGGCAATTTCCTCTGGCCAAACAATCTCCTGTAACCGGTAACTAGGTGTGGGGTGCTGGGTGCTGCTGCGCAAGAAGCGCGCCCTGCATGCGAAAACCATGTCAACCGTTGCACGAAGTCTTGGCAGATGAACCCTAAATCGCAAAACGCCAGAGCCTCAACCATGACGCCTGCGAACAACCCTGAAGGCCCTGAGTGCCTCAGCTGTCTGTAGTTGGAGATTGAAGCGCCTTGCAGGCGGCGCGACTCGGAAAGTCTCCGGCAATGCCCAAAAAACCTCAGTAGCCTGTGCAGGCCGTGCATGGCCGCATGCCGTCACGACGGGCTTCGAAGCACGGAAAGACAGACCTTAAGAGAATCTGTCTCCGACATCCCAAGCTTTGCAGCCGATGCTCGGCCTTCGACGAGGGCTGGCTTGGAGCGGCGGCATGCGGCTTTGGCGAATCGGTCCGAAGGAGAGCAGGGCCTTCAGGTTTTCTCTGCTGTTCAGCAACGTAATGTCGTCAACAACTGTAGGCTCGCTTCGCTAGATTGTGAAGGGACATGTTTGCAGGCCGATGCAGCGCGAGTGGCAGCGGTGCGGTACTTAAGACTCCGGCCGCAAGCTGCATTGTCGCTTCGAGCGTTCGACTGTCACAGGACTTGGAGAGGAAGCTGTGCCAGCAGGACTGGTGCGAGAGTGCGACATGCTGCATGCTTGAGATTGATGGCTTTCAGTCAGTGGGCACGCTCTCTTCCGTTGCCTCGTTTCGCCGAGCTGGTGCTCCGAAGACCTTGGCTCGACTCCGTGTTCCCGCGACTCAGAGGGTCCGGTCCCGGTTTCTCATGGAGAGCTCGCTTCGGGGCTCTCTGGGGAGCTCCGGCTCCGGCTCCTCCGTGGCAGACTCCGTGCTGAAGCAGCTCGCGAGCCTGGAGCAGTCGCTCTCCTCGAACCTCGCTGGGCTCCGGCAGATCCAGGCCACGGTGGCTGCGATGGAAGGGACCGGGAAGCCGGAGACTCAGAGTCAGAGTCTGCAGAGCCAGAGGGCTGCTGCGACTCCGGCTACTGCAGTGTGCGAGGGCACACAGGATCAAAGGAGCACACTTCTCGAGACCAAGTGGCAGCTCGGAAGGCAAGTGAAGTGGTTTGAAGCATCAGCCTTGCATTCCAGCATGTGTTAAGCTTGTTCACCGGCGCTGGGGAGTGCGTGGCCTCAGGAGCCAGGTTCAGTGCGAGCACTGGGCGGCTTGGACGGAGTCTCATGTCTGGGAAGGACCGTGTTAACGTAGCCGAAGTAGCCGAGCTCAAGTCAGGACTCTGTTGAATCTTCCTGTGGCTCCAGCTGCGTGTGTCAGGAAAGATACCTGGCGAACTCAGCAATGAATGCCGGCAGCTTACTGCAGCTGCAATCTCAGAAGCGTGCCTTTAAGCCATGGCCTTTGCAAAGGTCTGCTTCCCGAGTGTCCTCCCCGCAAGCGCGCGGTGACCTTCACCGCCATCTCGCCCATGCAAGAGACGAATAGGGCACGGGATCGGCACACCTTGGCGACGCACCGACTGTCCGTACTAAATGCCATCTCAGAAGCAAAGTCTGTCCCTGCGCCACTGGAGCCAAGCAAAAAGAGTGTGTTTTTCGATGCCAGCACGCTCAAGAAAAAGCTCAAGGAAGACTTGTGCAAGGACATTGGGACATGGTTTCTTCCACACGAGATGTAGTCTTTAACAACGAAGACATGTACACACACACACACATGTATGCAAAACATGCGCAATACAATTAGCGTCTGCCCTGTTATATAGACTGAGTGCGACATGCCTTGTCAAGGGTGTTCAGTGCGCACTTGTTGCCGGCTGCAGGAGACATACAACGTCAGTGATTACTACCGCAGCGAAGGTTTTTGCCGTGATCTCAGGAATGTACACAGATTAAATCAAAGCAGATCGGCTTGCTCATCGCTTATGTGTTCTGCAAGGTCAGCGGGTTGCCAGGAGTCGCATCTTCGAGCTCATCACCTTTGTCATTTTGGCGAGCAATGCCATTTGGACAGGCCAACTTTGTCAGCAATACAGACCTGCATTGACAGGGACGGTGCTCTACTCAGCACTCACCTCTGTAGATTTTGCCAGGCGTTGAGATCGAAGTCAATGATGCGCCGATCATCTTACAAGCGCATGCTGCCGTCATTCTGATCGAGAGCTTCTTTGTGCTCTATTTTACGCTCGAAATCGGACTGCGTTTTGGTGCCTTCAAGAGGAGACGACGTCGGGAGTGCATGCATGCAGCTCACATGGTGCGTCCAGTCATTCAGCGTACCCTTGTGCGCAGCCTGCCATCAGCTTGGTTGGAAACGTTGTCTGGAAAGGCTACTAAACGATGCAGGGGTGAACAACCCTGCGCAGCAGCAAGTTGCAGCTGCTCCCTGCGAGGACTTGCGATGCTTGTCGCGACGGCTGGTTTGCCTTCGACACGGTGCTTGTCATTCTGATGTGGTTCGAGACCTGGCTGTTGTCCCTTGTCCAGATCTTCTTCGGTGATATCTCGAACTCCTCGAGTTGCTTCTCTGCATGTAAAAGATGCTGGTCTTCTTTGGTTCAAAGTGAAGGCAGCGGGTTGGGACTGGTAGGTGCGGTGGCTGGCAATAGTAGGCGCGCTTTCTTCCAGGCTTCCGTCTGATTCGGCTGCTTCGTCTCACACGGATGGCAAGGATGGCCCGACTTCTCCGAAGCGTGCCGGAACTCTTGATAATTGTCAGAGCTATCGCCATTGCCTTGCGATCGGTGTTTTTCTTGATGGTTCTTCCCTTTGGCCTGGTTTATGTTTTCGCTCTCCTCTTCAGCCAGCTCTTCGACGGCAAGAACCAGCCACCGGGACTGCCGGGATTCCAGCTATGACAGTAATTAGGCTTACATGTATGAGGTAGATGATAATTATTGATTTTACTCTGATTATAAATCATAAACTATAGTAGATACATTGGCCCCAATACAGGAGCCTCTTAAGCTGCATTTTGGTGATCTCGCGTTGCGGCAGGAACTATGGCGCACAAGAGCTTCGGAAGCTTGCCACAGGCGATGAATACGCTTCTCATGGCCGGGGCGCTCCCGGACCAGTCTTCTCTGGTCGAAGACGCCGGCGCTTTCCACTTCCTGCTTTATCCTCTGATGCTCCTCTACATGCTCCTGGCCTCACTCACCGTCATGAACATGCTGGTCGGGATTCTCTGCGAAGTCGTGAGCGTGGTGTCAGCTGTCGAGAAGGAAGAGATTCTGCTAAAGTCCGTGAAGACCCACCTGAAGCAGCTCTTGCTGGATGCCGAGGCAGACGAGGCCTGGCCTCGGGCAGCCAAAATCTCGCTCTCTCGCTCTCTCGCTCTCTCGCTCTCTCGCTCTCATATATACACATACACATACACATACACATACGCATACGCATACACATACACATACACGTACACGTACACATGCACATGCACATGCACATACAGATACAGATACAGATACAGATACATATACATATACATATACATGTACATATACATATACAAACAAAAAACACGCGCACACACACATTCACACATACACATGCGCGCTTTCTGCTACCTTTGTTGTCATGAGCGCCAGGACGGCGACGGCAGCATCTCACGACGAGAGTTCGACAAGATGCTCACAAATCCCACATGTGTCCGAACTCTGAACGAAGTTGGGGTCGACGTCTTTGCCTTGGTGGACTTAGCCGATTTTATTTTCGAGCAGAAGGATCACCTTGACTTTGCGGCATTCATGGATGTGGCTTGTGGCAATATGATTTCTTGGTAGCTCAGTGCTTGCCCAGTTATGCCCAATTCCTTTGGACTTCTTGGAGTAGTGCCTGTGCTAGACTTGCAGGCTGTTCTGCAGCTGAGAGGAAGCAACACTGCGACCGTAAAGGACCGCTGCTCTGATTCGGATTCTTGAGAATCAGAAGCATGTACTGTGACTCAACAGATCTGTTCCCATTTCATGTGAGTTCTGTTCCAGCAGCCCGTGGGTAGTGGCTGGATACGGTTTGTGACGATTCGACGGCTATAGACCCTGCCAGGACATTGTAGATCTGCAGAAGCTCATCGTGAATCATTTCAAAGTGATGGAAGACGTAATTGCTGAGCTTGCCGGCAAAAGTGGCCAAACACCACCGATGCTTGCTTAGCTGGGGCTTTGCATTGCTTGTTACATGCTGCTTAAATTGACGACATGCCGCGCGATGGCATGTCGTCACTGCGTCTTTTCACTGGAGGCTTTAGCAGTTTCAGTATGGGTGCAATAGTGCAGATGGTTTTTTTCTCCGACTGAAGGCTCCAGCGACAATCTGAATTCGTATCTGCAAAGAGAGGCATTCGAGATGCTGATGCATGGGGTTAGGGTTGCGGTGACCGGCGGTGACCCTTGGGAGATGATGGCACAGCTAGTTAGAATCCTTCGGAGTCGTGCTGGCACAGCGCAGCTCGTTTGCCCGCTGGGCAGAGTCTCTGCACGTTTAGTCTCCATCTCCTCTCAAGGCAGCAGTCAAGCTGTGTGTCTTTGAATTCGCATCGACTCAGGTCCTGCAACCAAGCTGCGGGATCATGCGGAAGAAAGAGTGGATCTTGTGTCCTCCATGCCTACTCTTTGCGTGAGGTCAGTGCCCGATCAGCTGCAGGACCCTAGCCGTCGTCCTCTGGAGATGGAGGTGCTTGGGACGAATGCTACCAAAATTGCGCAAGCCCCTGCCTATATACAAAACAGCTGACAGCTGAGTGTCGGTCTGTTTCTCGCTTTACCAAGGTGATTCGTTCCATCGCCGCACAAGCCGACCTCGTTAGTGAGCAGAGTACGAGGTCGACCGCAGGACCTGCTTAGGCACTGTGCAGGCAGCATGCATGATGGAAGGTTGGCCGGTCGGCTTGTGGTGGCTTTGCGAAGGAGCAGCAGCACTTCAGAGGCTCGGAGGGTTCGAGATTCGAGCAGTCTCTCACCATGGCAGCGTCGGCTGGTACTGTAGTGTAGTGTACGTTTACACGAGTTCCTGCGCAGCTAGGAAGCCAAGAAAGGCTGTCACGAATCCCGAAGCCGCCGCCGCTGCTTCTGCTGCTGCCTCTGCCGCTGCCGTTGCTGCTATTGCTACTGCCAATGCAGAGGAGCAGGCTTTGATTACCTTTTTCAGATGGCTTCAACGAGAGCCGTCCCGCAGCAGGGGGAACCAAGGGCGCGAATGCTGTCTCCAGAACCCCTCTCCGAGTACGTAAAGCAGTGGCACATGACTCACATGACTTGTGGAACGTATGCGAAGTTGGGGATGTGAGTTCCGAGAAGCTTGTCGCAGGACGGGGATCGCACCGGCCTGGAATTTCGAGTGCACGCTGTTCAGGGTGCCCACCCCAGAAATCCGACTGTGAGCCGATTGTATCCGGATGGCCTCCGGCTGTCGCACCTTTGAAAGGCCTGCCTCCGGCTTGCAAGAGCGAGATCCGAGTGGCGTCCTCCTTGCATGTTTTGGTGTTGGAGGTGGGGGCCTTTGGGGGCATTTCGGAGTTCCAGGCGCGAGACCAACGTTGGCAAGCTGGCCGGAGCCATCGCCCAGAGGATCCGGGAAGACGGGGTGGCCCTGGCAGGGGCCTCAAACCCAACATCCTGACCGACACGGCTGAAAGCAGACGATTGCTGCCCGCGAGGTGCGCGGTGCCGGCGCTGTGGCTCTGAAGCACCAGCTCCGGGCCGTCGCTATCGCGCCCGCTTCCCAGCTGTCGGCCTCTGCTCCGTGGAGTGTGTTTTTCGCGTTTTTGTGTCCTTGTATTTGCAGGTCCGGCTACCTGGAGGAAAGGGATGAACTCGTTGGCCATGAATTGGTGGCACTGCCGCGATACGAGGTGGGCTTCAGGCAGGCGGGGAGGCGTCTCCTGCACTGCAAGCAGTTTGTCACAGGACCTGGTGGATCCTTCGGGTGGACGCGGGCAGATGTGGACGGAGTATGCTTTGACGGTGTACAGGCTCCCTGTCTCCTAGGTCCTAGGTCTTAAACAACGAAGGGCGTCTTGCAGCGTGGATCGGAGCTCCTATCCCTATGGACCGACAACTGGGAACCCTGGCAAAACGCCAGCAGGACAAGCCAGCTTCAGACCGCGTCAGATTCACACCGCCAAGCACGAAGACTTGCCACCCAGAGCTCAGCAAGACGACGAGTTGATTTCCAAAGTCCTGCGATGGGTGCGTCCCTGACAGAGCCGGTCCTTCCCGCAGGTTCTTGATGCGAGCCCACGCGAGCTTCGCCAAGTCCGGATGTAATGTCGTGCAGAGGGCAAGCCTGAAGGCCGAAGACTATCAGAAGACTGCCGGGCTTGATGTCCGGACAACCTGCACAAGCCAGCTTCACGACAAATCTGGTTGCTGCTGAATCTGATCCACCCGGCTTCTGGGAGACGTGGAAAAACCACAGCACCCTGGGCCGATGTTTCCAGGATGTTCTGGAGATTGCAACAGCAGAGAAGCTTGGCCCGACGCAGGCCTTCTGGGCCTGGGCCAATTTTTCTATTGTAACCTGGGAAGCTTGGTCATGCCGCTCTCCACGGAGACCACAACCTCCAATGAGCTCCCATAGAAGAGTCGCGTGGAGATCGTTTGGACTGACCTGTGGCTGCTGGGCTGCTGGAAGCCCTGATAGTCGGCATGCGACCGGCGAGCTCTGGGACCCCAGATTTGATTGCGGCAGCTGGGGCGCAGCTCGAGGCTCCGGCCAAACCGGTGACAGCAATTGCCACATCTTGGTGCCTTGGGTCCGAGCACTTGGCGAACATATGCAAAGGATCGGGCTGGATTCGCTGCTGCCGGTTGCCTAGCCGAAGCGGTGGCCCTATCGCTGTCACGCTGTCATGCCACCTGACACCAACCGTGTCACGTTTTGTCGGGTGGAGCTTCAGTGAAAACATGCGTTACTGCGAAGAGTTCCGGGGCATGTCAAAGCTCATTTCCTGCTCAGAGAGTTGTCTTCAGATCCTTTGCGTTGCATGGGATGCACTTAGCGGTGTGATCAGAGCTTGCCATTCTGTGGTTGTTTTTCGAACAGCAGGCCAGCGCCAAGGACGGAGACCCAACAAGCATGTGCATTTCAGTGTGTTTTGGATTGGTTGGGCGGCTTTTCAGCTCAAGCGGCCCCCCAGCATGGAGGCCCCAGCCCCGGCCTCGGCCTCGGCTCCCTCGGCCTCCTCGGCCTCGGCGGCGGGATCTTCGTCTTCCGCGCTCGGCGATGGCCGGAGCCAGAACGCACGCCGCTGAGAGCCGGGCACCGGGCTGTGGAGGAGCGGACTTGCGTGAGCCCTCAGGTGCCGCCGGCAGCGATCGCCTTGCAAGCAAGTCTCGCTTCAAGCGGAGATGCAGTCGTGTGCAACGCCCCACTCACAAGCGTGAGGCACTTGCTCGGTGGCATGACAAGTCATGACGGGGCTGATCATTCTCAACGTTTGGTTTGTCAGGGCAAGAGCCATCACGGCGGGTTTCATGTTTACAGACGCCCGGCTGCAATCGACCTTTCAGGGCAGATCATGGCAGCATGCACGCCAACGGGTCTTTCCACTCCAGGCTCGACGTGCGAAGCCGAAACGAGACGGCTACTCAGGCATCTGGTCCCACCTAGCCGTAGCCGAAAAACCAGCTGTGATCCAGACTCGTCGTGTGGGAAGGCATTGTGGCAATGCTAGATGACTTCTTTCCCGTGAGCTGTGTCTTCTTCGCAATTCGCACATGGCAACTTACAGCACAATTTGTCACAATCTTAGAATGGAAGTGCCGAGGTGTTTTGAGAAAGCATGGCTGCTGGCCGAAGAAGAAGCGGCAAAACAGATGATACTTACCTTGACGAGATGACACGCGGAGAGCCTGCAGCTGGGGATCCCGAAGGATGAGCGGCCCTAAAAGCCGTGGCCTTCGCGCACTTCGTGGCCTTCGCCGAGCGGCACCGTGAGAAATCGCGACCCTGAAGAGGGCGTGAACTGTTGGACTGGACAACCTGAACCGTCTTGCGCTGCGCCAGAAGTTTGCCGAATCCTGAAGAAGATCCCAAAGCCGTGGGTCCGATCATGACTTGCTGTTCTTTGCCCTTGTGCTACGTGCCGGATTGCTGCTGGACTTCGGCCGAGACGCTCACAAGGGGCAAGTTTGAGCTCCGTCTGAGCTTGTGCTAAATCGTACATGGAAAGGCCCTTCAGCAAAAATCGTGCGAAGCCTTTCATGCATCATGCTTGAACGAGTCGACATTTTCCTGGCTGTGTAGCAACCTTCAAGCATTCAAGCATGCTTTCGTGTGCAAGATGCATCTTTGGAATTTCATACGGTATGTAGGATTCATTAGGATTCTTAGACTTCCCCAGTACCAAGACAATGACGAGCCATGCTGGACGTGAAGGATCTCTTCTCGCCACAGCGGAAGCGCTTGCTGCGTGGCGAACTTGAGCCCGAGCAGGTTTCGGGCATCAGCGGCCTGCCCCTGTCCTGGCGCCGCTTCCCAGATCCCGCAGCTAGGTCCTTGCTGCAGAGTCAGGCCAATCGCGCCTGGGACGTGCTGGGCACTTGTGGAACGTCTTTGAAGAATTGCCAAAAGGACTTTTGCACCAGCCGAGATGTCTTACGCCAGTGCCGCACACAGCTGGAGGCCCACGTGGCCTGCAGCGCCGCGGTTTGTGACCTGCTTGCCGGGCGGTGGTCGGATCCCAAGGACGAGGATTGGGCATCCGACACGATTTCCTGTCGACCGGCGGCGGCATCGAGGCCACGGTACTGCGTGGGCCGTGTTCGGTGCTTCTTCTGCCGTCAGCGCGCCTCCTTGGAGCAGGAGGAGGGGGAGCTGGGACCGGGGAACGATGCATGGGACCTCGACTCCGCTGTGCTCGCCGACGTCAGCTGCACGGCCTCCTCGTCGGATGGATTCCACATTGACACCGCAGAAGCAGACGACAGAGACGACGTGAGCGAGGAAGCGCAGGCCTCGCCGATAAGAGTGCGAAGGCGGAGGCGGCGGACATCCCGAGAGCGGGGACACCGGCGACTGTACAAGTTGAAGCGGGCCGCCACGAGTATGCCGACCTGGTATGCCACCCACACTGTCGAACCCGTGTCGGAGCCTCCGAAGCTGGCCCCTAGCTTGAGGGATCAGGGCCACAGCGAGCGCAGCGTGCGCAGCGGCAGCAGCGCTCGCTGCAGCCGCCGCAGCCCAGTCCTGAGTCGAGAGTCCAGCGGAAGGAAGCAGGAGGCCCGGTCTGGGCTGTTGTTGCAACGCCCTGCTTCGTTTTGGACGCAGGCGGTCCGGGAGCATACTCCCGCGGAGGTGCAGAGGCACGGGCCAAAAAACAGCCGCTTCTCCTCAGAGTCTCAGAGAGAGTTTTATGCTGCCGAGGACTGAAAGGAGCCTGAGCAAGGCTGGAGCCCGACTTCTCGGCGTTCCTCTCCGCGGTTAATTTCAAGAGATCGAAGCTTGCAGGAGGTCGAGGACGACTCTCCGCAGCGCGAGCTTCCAAAAGGGGCCGATGCTGCAGAGCTGGAGCCATACACCACAGCCGCTGCAAGGCACGCGCAAGTTTCTGCTTCTCTCTATGGAGTCGTCGGGTTGGACCTAATCCCAATCCTGCTCACTTTTCTTTTTTCTCTTTTCTCTTTCAGGTTTCGCGCGGAGATGGAGTTCCTGGACATGCCTCGGGCTCGGAGCCACTTGGAGCCACTTGGTGAAGGGCTCTTGTTTGCTCGGCTTGGAGGTCCAGCTTTCCGGGCAGCCCCGAAGTGCCCATGGTGCCCGCACCGCAGCGGTCCCGGTGATGCTTGAGCTTCAAGTTTGCTTCTGGTGCTGTTTCGGAGCCTGTCAGGCAGAAAGGCATGGGGCGAGATTCACCCGAATCGCTCTTAGATCTCTCAGAACGCAGCACTCCGTAGCATAGTGTGAGCTTGCAGCACGGCCGTAACACCAAGGAGCGGGCTTTGCCTCGGCCGCCCGTGCTCCTCGCAGACGTCGAGGTCGAGGCCCTCTTGCCGGATTGAAACCGAACAGCTCAGTACAGTCCCCTTGTCATACCCTGTAAAGATACCCTTTCCTGGTATTGTACCCTGCAAGAGACCCTTATATAAATGCTCTCAGAGACTCATGCTTAGTAATGTGTCGGAGGCTTTCGCAGATAATCGCCAGGCATGGCAGAGGCTTGCGCCGCCGGCTCCGCCTCCCTCGGCCAGCCACGCACGGAAGCTTCTGCCTGCGCCTCAGCTCTGACAGGTCTCCATCCAAAGCAGATCTCGGAGGATCAAAGATGTATTAATGTTTTCGTATACTACTCTATACATCAGTATACTGTATACTATATTGAGATAGACGTTTATAGTATATTATATGTATGTCGGACGATCAGAAGAACCCAGGTCGAATGGTGCGACTTTGGAGGATTCCGCAGCTCGCCATGCCGAGAGAGTGTTTTTCAGAGTAGATGGAAAAGCAGCATGTTTTTGGGGCCGAGGAGCTTTCCTCCAGCCCTGAGATCCCAGTCGCTTGGAGATGGACACTCTGCACTTTCAGGCGGCAGCTTGGGCCTGGGCTGAAGGCACCCAAATGTGACTTCATGTGACTTCTTATGCAGGCTGCTCAAGAGGTGCCCCTTGAACAAGCAAGCCGTTCTCAAAGGCACCTGGGAGCCTTTGTTCAGTGATGCCGCTTGACACTTGGCGTTTGAGTCTGGACCTGGCAGAAGGCTGGGCCGCCGCTGCGAAGAGGAGGTTGCCCGTTCCAAAAAGGAGGGGTCCAGGGAACGTCAAGTCCAGCACTGCAGTGAGGCAAAGCTCTGCGGCGGCCATCGGCGCCGTGCACCAGCCTTCTGTGGCAAGGTGCGGAGTCATGTGCGAGCTGATCTGGTAGGGCGTTCAGGACCCACTTATGCGGTAAGCCGGGACTTAGGATGGCGTGAGACGATTGCTTCGAGAATCGCTGCATCCGCAGGCCGGTCCGGCAGAGCTCGGCGGATGCCCCAGAGCACGACGCGAGTTACAGTAGCGGCTCCGCTCCGTAGCTCTGCACAGCGCTGCGCAGCGGTCCAAGGATCCCAGTCCAGCGCCACAGGAGGCGAGAGGCCTTGGCAGCCTTGGCAGTGGCTCGCGAAGTCGTGACGGCTGAGACGATTTGAGTTGCAGCGGGCAGCGGGATCAGAAGGCCCTAATGAGATCGAGTGGAAGGAGCCAGAGGCACGAGGCGGAGGCGGTGCGAGGCGGCGAGGCGGGAAGATGAGGCCGCGCCCCCGAGCTTGCCGAAATCCGTGAACTACAGTAGTGGCCAATGTGCAGTGGCGCAAGGCTGCGCAACAGTGCTTCTGGTGTGGTCTTGTCGTCTCCATCTACGACCAAAGTGCTGTAGCATCGCGAGCAGAAGGAGAAAAGCAGCGCCAGAGGAACTCGCCAGTTAATGTGAACAGAGGGGATTGACCCTGTTGCATCACATGTGTTGGGAGTGCAAGTCCCTGCGTCAGGTGTTTTGCGCAAATGCCGGTGACTCCAGGTGTGTGCTGGCCAGGTCAGCAGCTGAGGTTCTCTTCACAGATCAGAGTCTCAGCTGCCATGGGACGGCTTGGCAGGGGCGGTCGTGCTCAAAACCTGTCACGAGATCACAAGCCCGAGCTGAAGAGCGAGCGCAGGCGGATCATGCAGGCAAGAAGGGGGGGAAGTAACAGACACTCCTATCCCTGAACTCCCCTTATTGAATCAAAGTCGCTGTGTGTTGAAACGAGGCCGGTGGCTTTGTTTCTGCCGATGGCCGTGTTGATGGTAACCTGGTGGGCTCCCCAGGACAAAGCATGCGAGAGAGAGAGAGAGAGAGCCGAGCCAAGTCTGTCGTCTTCTCAGAACTTGTCGCGCTCCCTCGGAGACTTTACTTACAAGAAGGATGCTTCCAGGAAGGCGCGACTGCACCGTACAATGAATTTCCGTGTGATGAATCTGGGAGCTCAGTAACAGCACATTGCTTGTGGGTGTTATTGTTATCATCATTGTTGTTATTGTTGTTATCTATGATCATTAGTAGTACTACTACCACTATCATTATTTCTATTATTATTATTATTGTTATTATTAATATTTGTATTGTTCCCATTATTGTTCTTAGAACTGGTACTGCATGGACTTTGTGTTCTCTTCCTCTCTTCGGCCAGCTTCGCGAGGCCACGGAGCAGAAGATCTCAGCAGAAGCCGAGGCAAGTGGGGCAAGAGCCGAAAGAGCCCCGAACTGTTTCAATGCCTCTAAACCCCCTCAACCCGAAACTCTAAACCCCTAACCCTAGACCCGAAACCAAAGCCCTAACCCTCAAGCCCTAGATAAACCCTAAATCCTTAAGTCCTTATAGATTCCTTAAAGCCTGAACATGCTGGTTCCAGGTCAAGAGAAGAGGCCTAGGCCCGGCAGATCAGTACCTCGCCATAGGCGCGGACCTCCGCTTTCTGTTCCCCCCAAAACCCTGATTTTCTTGGGAGATAATAACAATGATCATAATTCATAATTAACAAAAATAACAATACAATAACAATGATCATAACTAACAAAAATAACAATGCAATAACAATAACTTGGTTGAAGAAGGCCTTGGGTCTGTAGGATAGCTATACGGCGAAAAGGGCTTGGATTAGCCCGTGACACGCTACGCAGCCACCAGCATGCACCAGTAAGGTACTGGATTTTGAGATCCACCATGTGAAATCTTAAACCTGACCTTGAGGCTGCGATGGGATATTTGAGAAGTTCTCAAGCCTGGAGCCTTCAGTCTTTACATGAGGGGACATGACCCATGACCACATGTGCAGTCCACGACCGTATGTTTCGCAGTCGTGCAGCTCTTCTCGTTTCCCTCTCAAAACTTTGCAAGTGCCGGCCATCGTTGTTGACCCACAGAGAAAGTGTTACCGACTTGGGTTGCTCTTTCATAGCTGGCGAGAGGATGGATGCCCAAGGATGCTCAAGGTATACAGCGTTGTGTGGAGAAGCAGTCCCTCCAGTGTTAAGGTAGACAGCTCATGAATGCAGGTACTCAACTTTTTGTGAGCACCTTGAGGTCAAGAATTGATCAACTTCCTGCTGCCGCACCTCAGGCTAGGCTCCGTGCATCCTGCAAGTCTCGGATTATGCCTTTGCCGCTATCCTGCACTTGTACTGTAACAATTACTGCAAAGGTGCAGGCACCACCAGCAGCTACATTCGCACCCACAGCGACACTAGGAACCACATGTGGAGGCGCCGGCGGCGAAGTCAGGCGCCTCTCTCGAACGCGTTGCTTGGCCGGCAAGACCTGTGCTCTGACGTCGACATAAGGGAGTTTCAATAGAGAAGGGGCTCTAACATGGACCCTGAATACTAGCAGCAGACTATTAGGACCCTTAGCATAGGAGCTCAGCCAGCGGCACCTTCGCCGAAGCCGAGGTGCTCGGCCTTCCTTGATGCGAACATCGCCAAGAGCCCGAAGAAGGAGCCAAGAGAGTTCACATTCCTTCAGGGTTTGCGGGTTGGCGTACCTGTGCAGGTTTAGGGTGGCAACTGTTGTTGCGCACTGGATGCAGAAATATTAAGTCTGCAGATTGCCGCAGAATCTCCTGTTCGAAGTTGGGTCACGGCTGAGGCCTCGGGACTGGCATGGAGGATGTGGGGGCACTGTTGCGGCTCAGTGTGCCCACGTCCAAACGGCAGGTTGCAGAGGTCATCCGGCCCGAAAGCTGGGGTCCGGGAAGATGGACCCTTGTGCTGCGAAGCGTGGCCAAGGCCCATCGCCCAGACTTGGCTTTGCAGCTGCTGGCACTCATAGGATCGGGACGAATTCAAGCCGACGTCGTCCACTACTCCGCGGCGATTGCAGCCCCCAGCGGCCTTTGGCCATCTGCCCTGTCGGTGCTGCAGCATGCAGATGATTCTGGAATCACTCCGAACGAGTACACCTTCGGATCCGTGATGCGCAGCGGTGATTGGCTGCTCGCATTGGATTGCTTGCGCAGCATGGGGAGAAGGCGCGTTCCAGTCAATGATGTCATACATACTACTGTCCTGAACACCCACTCGCACCAGCATCAGTGGGAGCGAGCTCTCTCGCATCATGATGCCCTGAGCGAAATCACTACCTACACCGCTGCTGCAGCTATGTCTGCTTGCGAGAAGTGCTCGAACTGGGGGCGCTCCATTGCGATTTTGTCCTCAGCCCTCGGACATGCCGGAAAGCCCGGATTCTCGCCAGACCTTGTTTGTTCTGGCTCTGCCGTTAGTGCGTGTTCGCAGGGGCAGAGGTGGCAAGCGGCGTCTGATCTCTTGGAAGAGATGTCAACGAAAGCTCTACAGCGCAATGAGGTGTGTTTCAACGCGGCCATTTCTTCATGCGCGGAACGCTGGGAGGCAGCCTTGTGTTTGTTCGAGTGCCTGCAGAGGGAGCGCATCGAGGCAGGGATTTGCGGAGCGACCACGGCCCACGTTTGCCGAAGCTCCTGGGAGTCCACACTTCTTCTGCTCGAATCGCAGCTCAGGGCACGCATCCTTCCGGATGGGGCGATGGCTGGCTCTGTGCTCCAAGCCATCAAAGAGCAGACGGCCGATGTCGAGCGAGTCGAGCGCTGTGATCGCCTTCTCCTGAAGCTGCTGGACTTGTGGAAGAAGCACCTGCCGCAAGACAGCGACGTGAGCGTGGCTGTGCCTCAAACGGAGAATGTCCTTGTCAGCCAGCCAGGTTTAGTCGTATTGTGTAAGCCCGCAGGGGTGACCACCGAATCAGCCGTTACGAAGCTAGCAAGAGCCGGAACAGGGCTGTGCATGGTCTCCAGACTGGATGCGCAAACATCGGGAATTCTTCCGCTTGCGGTGGGCGAGGTTGCTTCCAGGTTCTTCCAGGCACAGTTTGCTGGACGGCTTGTGCAGAAGGAGTACGTGTGCTTGTGCGAAGGCGCCACTCTGGGCGACGTGGGAACCACGGGAAAGATTTCTCATCCACTACTCACGACGGGCGTGGATGGACAGAACTCCCGGACGCAGGTTGCAGCAGAAGGCCGTGAGGCGCACACGGTTTACCTTGTAAAATCACGGTTTGCCGGTACCCCGGAAGGTGCCGAAGTGATTCTCCTTCGGGTGAGGCCTCTCACTGGTCGGACCCACCAAATTCGCGTGCACCTCTCTAGCATAGGACGCCCGATTGTGGGTGACGTCGTCTATGGTAGAGGTTTTGCATCGGTGTCGCACCGACTTTTCCTGCACTGCGCACGGATTCGCCTTCGGGACCTGGAAGGCAGACTCCTTACCGTGAAAGCTCCGCTTCCTAGCGACCTCTCTCGAAGCCTGAGGAAATTGCAGGACAAATCTCGCGGCGAGCCTTCCTTTGGCATGGGTATGTCGGGATTGCATGGCTCTCCTTTGCGGTTCTCTTGCAGTCGTTCGGGACAAGATCGTACCCAATATGCTGAAGAAAGGGAAGTTGCCCCAAGTCTTCATGCCTATGAACTATGGTCATTGAAGTGTCGCCGGCCTGTTTTGGCTCAAGCAACGGAACTGCCTTTACACCAACCGAGGGTAGGCCGGGGGTAGGTGTCATGTTGTCAAGTGATCTCAGAAGGAAGGCTGACCAGCGGTGTCAGAGTTTACATCGGCTGCCAGGTGGTCATGCTTAATTTCATTCCAAGGACATGCCCCTCAGCAGATCACCCAGCTTTGGCTTGCGGGGGAACCTGTTGCAAACGGGAGCTTCCATGCCAACTGAAACGCAGAGGTGGCGCTCCTCTACGGCAAGCGGCCGCTGCAACGGATCGCTGTCGGGGCCTCGTTGCAAAAACACGTCGTGAGGCGTCCTCAGGCTCCTGATGAAGCTGACCCAGGTGGGCGCTGCTAAGCAGCAGCTAGAGATACCCTTGGGCGTGGTGGCGGACATCCCCGGCAAAGTTGACAATAGCGTCCCTCGTCTGCGAAATGCAGACGCAGTCGGATTTCAGGAGGCACTGGCTTCGTGGGCTGGTTGTTCATTGCACAAGCCTTGTGGTCGAGCCGCTCTAGCTTCAGAAGTTCATTCGACACATGTTCGTTTGTGATGGACAGAGAACGAGCCATTGAAAGTGCGACCTGCTACGCTTCCACAGCTGGAGAGTCGAGAGTCTCGCGTGCTGATACCGTGTCGAATCGACGTCTGAAGTGATGGTTGTATCACGTGTTAAGACTCTTGAGACGCGAAACTTAGGTTTCCTATGTTGGCAACAAGTACAACGCCTTGCCCTGGAAGGACAGCTTAATGCTTGAGGGCCGAGGGTCAGGTTCTTTTGGTTCCTGAGCCGTGCACTGCATAATCTCAGAGGACTTTGTGGACATTAAGCTCGACGCGCGCAACTTGATTGAAGCCGATGCCAAGTCGGCTTTGACAGATTTGGATTGGTTTGGAAAGGCCCTCCCACCCTGCTTTACTTCTGCAAGCATCAGCATGAGTCTTCATGCCTAAACCCTAAACCCCTTAAACCTACAACCTAAAACCCTAAAGCTGTAAACCCTAAAGACACTGCTACAACCCCCGAAAACCCTGGGCCAGGTTAATGCGCTCTACGCGGGGAAGCAGACCGAGACAGAGCTGGATGTCGCAGCCAGGGCCTCAGGGGGACTTCTGGGGTTGGGATGAAAGAGGGGTGCCGTAGTTAGGCTTAGCGGTAGATCCTTGCAAAAGGCCGATTCCAGAGCCAGCTCGCAAGAAACGAGAAGCTCTAGACCAGCTTGGACAATGCGAGCTCGGCATGCTCTACGAGCGGGGATGAATTAGACCATGACTGCAGTGCACGCAATTATAGACACCAAGCTGCTGCGGCTGTTGCTGGACATGGGACACGCTAACTCCCGGAGTTGGTTGCGAGGACACAAGTGCTCCCAAACTGAGAACAGCTGCATTACGGCCGAGGCCAAGACGATCGGGGCGATGAAGCCAGCCGCGTGGACTGCGATGCTTACCGCGAAAGTCGCACAACGCCGGGATTTGCTTTGAGTTGCCGGACCACTTTCTAAGGTGAAATATCCAGTTGCGAAGAAGTGAGTGATGCCTTTCATTTGTTTGCTCCAGCATGATCTTCAGGCAGCGGCGCAGTATCAGCTCTCGCAAGTGCTCCAGCCAGTATTGCGAGTCTTATGGGTATAGCAGATAGTACTAGCTTACGCTTGACTTCGCCGGGAAAGTCCTGGTCGTTTTATGATGTTTTATGCCCTGGCCCTGGCCAGTAAGCAAAGTCATTGAAACTATCACGGATCAGCCTGTTGATTGTGTGTCCCTACACATAGCTTGGTTTTTACGGAGAGGTTTTGGAGTCTGAGCAGGCGGAGAAAGGGCGCGCCTTGCATCATGTTGCATGCCAGTGCTTCCGGAATGCATGGTTTTGAGACTTGTAGCCTGGCCGAAGGGGAGAGCCTTAAATGCTGTTATCTAGGCCACCGCCGCATGGTGCTGGGTCGCCTTTAGCTACTCTCGTCGATTAGCTTGTCCTAGTCCTAGCTCCTGCGCAGATCTAGATTGCACTAGTCCATACCAGTCCTTATAGGACTCGAGGACCCATGCAAGTCACGTCCCGCGGCGCATGTGCCGCGGTGCTCACAGCGGGCCTTGCCTCCGTGGTGCTGCGGGCATCTCAGGATGTGCGAGGCAGGGCGTGATAGCTCTAGTTCATCTATGATCTTCGAAGGATATGGTGGAGTTCGAGGGCCCGCAGGAAAGCAGAAGGCATCGTGTGAGCCTGCCGCATGGCTTAAGCCTTAAACTTCTGGTGTACACTTACACGAGGAGATGAGGCCGTGCAGGTGCAGGAGGTGTCGCCGAAGCAGCCTCTGAGCAGGCGCCGCCAAGCGTTGCTACCCGTACTGGTAGCCAGCGAGGCCCTGATGTGTTTTCAGTGCCATGGTGCCAGGAATACGGAGCCAGGACCCACACGTGGTCCAATTGCCAGCGGGATCCAGACGAAGGCCTTGTCTTCGCTTATGCTCCTCCGACCCAATTGAGAGAGAGCCTTGGCGAGGTTTCAAGCGCTTTGAAGCCTTCAGAGCTACGGATCCACGACGATTCTGCGGCCCACCGAGGGCACGCAGGCGATGCTGCCCAGCTCCCCTGGAAGGCTGCAGCAGAGGGATTACTGCAACAGTTGTTGCCAGGAGTCGCCGGGGTGCAGATCCCTGAGACGCACTTCAAGGTCGAGGCCGGATCCTTGAGTATGGTAATATAATAGTACCCCAAATATAAGGATCCGTATTATAAGGACCCCCAAAATAAGGTACCCCTAATTTTCGGAAACTCCCATATGGGATAGGCATGGATGCTAAACCCACCATCGTCCTTTGGAAGCCACAGGAGCTCTTGCAGAGCTTGAGGGGAGTTGTCTTGTATTCAGTCTAAGCATTGGGTCTTCAAGTACCCCTTCACGGCCTCTTGGCCAGATAATCAGATAAGCAATCGAGCCTTAATGGTAGCCCCTTCTCCCTTGTCTGCCTTTGTCAAGCAGAACACCTCAGGCCCCGGCTTCACGCCGTCCCGTCTAATCACTTCAAACCACAATGTCTTGACTAGAGGGAAGGCAAGTAGATGAAGCATGTTCTTCGCCGGGGAGTTTAGTGAACAGTTTTTTTGTGTCGGAACTTCACATTGCTTTCGATGAGTATTGCTCGGGCACAAGAAGGACATGCCCCTGAACTGTAGAGTTTGGAGATGCGCCTGATTGACTCCCTCATCCTCTAGACTCTTGATCCACCCTTCCAGACGGAGCAGCTCTCTTTCAATGAGCAGTGGCTCGATGCCAGGTAGTGTCGGCTGCCTTCGAGGGCATCCGCAAGTTGGAACGCCAACGTAAAGTCCAGGACAAAGTGCGACTATGTCAACCGATGACAACTCATGCCAACTATCATCTGGATACTTGTAGCAGGACCTGCTGAAGGAAGAGTTTGCTGCCGGGCTTCATGCGCTGGACTGGGTAGTAAAACGCTGCGACTCTGCGGATGTAAGGGCTGTCTGAACTATGCCGCCCAGTGAATGTTATCGTCTGATGAGGAGCTCACATGCAGAACGCCGGCTGAGCAGGCGAAAGTTCGTGAGCGAACCTGAACGCCGTCAAAAAGTGTGGAGAAAAGAGATCTGGAAGGCCTTTCAGCTTGTAAGCAGTGAGAATGCAGGCGCGTCGCCCTTGCATTTGGGCATTGGTGCACTCCGCAGCCCTTTATGCTTGAGTCGCGCGACATGTGTGCAATGTAACGAGAACGTGATCTTGCTTGTAAAGCATCTGCAAGGAGCTGCAAATGTTGCGAATTTCAGACAGTCGAGTTTCGGCCTCGAGATCAGGCTGATAGATAAGGTTTGAGACACTCCCATTACTCTACCTTTCGTTCCAGCAAGAAATCACAAGCCCTGCGCAATTGACTTTACCATATCCATTCTCCAGCACTGTATACGTGATCGAGACCCTCTTGCTGCCAGACGTATTATACTACACACTTTAGACTGTAAAGCTGCAAAATGACATAACCTTAAGCTCTAGAGCAGCGCTGGCCCCACACATGTGAACGACAATGCTATGGTGACTGTCGATGAGCTGAGGAGACAGCTGGCACCGACAGGTGTCTTGCGAGTCTGAAGCCTCAGACGTTGCGTGATGAAATGCCGTCGTCTTCATTCAAGAGTCTATCAATGCAAGATGCGATGCAGAGGCTGGAATCAACTTGGCCAATTTCTTGCTGGTCACTGGCCAAAGCGCCAGTGGCACCCCAGAAGGCCAAGGAATTTGTATCGGTACCGGTACCGCGTGGTTGGTAATCGAAGCAGGAGATGTGTGCTGCAGGTGTTTCACCGGACATAGCCGCCGAAATCGCCAAGCGGCTGGGTACTGCGCTTCGCTTGGTGCCATTTCCCAACCCCAAGGAGACGTGGTCCACGCAGGTCCTAGAAGTCTCTGTCACTCGCATGCAGCGCCGCCTTGGGATGTAGCACGCCTTGTCGTTAGAGGCATTCTGCCTGCCCCTGGGCTGTTGTCGATTTTCAATTGCAAGGTGCGTCAAGGGCTTGAAGGTGCAATATACCCGAGTTTGAGGGTCTCAGGCTCAAGGTGTTGAGACTCAGGTAGCTGAGAAGATTGCTTACATTGCTACATCAGGATGCAGTACTTGAGAACGGCATCGGTGGCCGTAGCCGTGCTAGCAATGATCGTATTCACACTAGCAGCAAGAGCATGATGAGCATGACTGGTAGTCGTCGTGCCTGTGCAGGACTTGGGCGATGCAGTGGACGAAGGCCGCAGGGCCGGTGAAGAGGGGAAGGGAAGGGACGGACGGACAGAACAGCTGAGCGGGTGTTCCTGCCAGGTTGCTGGGACATTGCCCTCATAGGAGCAGAGCCTCAACGAGAAGAAAAGCACCGCGGCTGCATTTAGGCTTCTTGGGCGGACACTAAGTAGCAGCGCAACATGACAGTTACGAATGACTGCATCGGCTCAGGATTGCCTTTAGCAGGCCTTACGTCGAGATACCCGCGACCTACTTGGTGCCCAGCACCTCGAAGCTGACACTGAGACAGCATGGACAGTCTCGACTCAAGAAGTCGGCCGGGTGCTTGAAGTGCCAACACCAGGACAGGCATAGAGGAAGTGGACTCCCCGACAGCATCTTGGTTGATATTCCTCTCGCCGATACAGCGCTTGTGGACTGATCCGGCACCAGCTGGCGGTGAGGTTCGAATCGCCTGCATGGGGGGAACGGCCTTCGGTCTGTGGCTGGACAAAAACATCTGTCGAGCCAGCGTCATCAAGGCGCGGCGCCGCGGCCAGTGATGGCCAGTGGGCTTCCAGAGCCCCGCCATGCCGCCATGCTCACCTTCTACCCGGAATCAGGTCGACTCCATGGACGCAGCTCTGAAGCTGCTGGTGGATGGACAGGCCGGGAGGAGATGGCTTGCAAAAGAAGAAGCGGAGGGTCGGAAATTCAGGCAGACGTGCTCGCGAACCTGCGAGAGCGACTGTTATCCGATGTCCTACACGTTCCAGGGGACGGGCCCTCAGCTTCGAAGTGCTGACTGCTGGACTGGAGTGCTGCTAGATTGCTGGAGGGCCAGGATCCATGGTCACTAGACCCAGATGTCACAAGCATGAGCTGAGGGGCGAATATTGGAGGGTCACTTCATGACGGCAGCTTTGCAGCAACTTGTCGAGCTCTCACCTAGGCGCAACTTGATTGAGTGGCACATGATCGGGCACTTTGACTGGCCGAGGTGAAACAGGACCGGTCTTTGCCTTGTTGCTGCTCTTTGCCAGACCTTCCCCTTCCGGCCTCTGAATCCCGGCTGGCCTTTTCCAGGCTGTGGGAACTTCCAAACGACGCGGCACCCATGCAGCCGCCTTCTTGGCAGAGACCGTGGCAGAGCTGAAGGCAAACGGCTTCGTGCGAGACCCAGCGCTCTTTGACACCGTTCCGAGGCAATGCCATGGGCTGACCTCAGGTCGAGAGTCTCATCGCCAAGCAGCCCGGCCTGGCAACAGCGAATGACAGCGACAGAAGCCGGCAGCAGCGCAGCAGCGGGTGTAGCGCTTGTCCGCCAAGGCACGGGGTTGCTGGGAAGCTGGTCGTGCCAATCAAGGGCCCGGAGACAAAGCGGCGAAGAACCGTTGCTGAAGGTGCCTTGGGTAGGTTGCTGGCACTGCACGCGGAGTCATGCCGACATGCCTGGGCGTGAGGTGGCAGGGGGTAACTTGGTGCTAGAATGTGGCCTGGCAGCTGCTCGTAATTTGCTTGCAGATCGCAAAGACTCCATTGCCATTCTGGGCTGTGGAGCCATGGGATCCGTGCATCTCTGCTGATGTATGAGTTGTACACAGCTTGGATTAGACACGTGGAATACACGGCTACAACAAGCGCATGTCTCTTGTGAGGGGATAGGATTGTTTCGCCTAAGGTATGCAGCGTTCTTTGCCAGAGCAGGGCACAAGGCTAGCAGCCCAGCGGCCCACCGCCAGCATCAGAGCTTGTTGTGCTGATTCTGTCCGAGGTCTGGGTCGTGGACGTTTGGCCTGAACACATCTCGAAAATCCGGGATGAGGTGGGCCCTACCGGGCACGTGCAACGAAGAAGTTCTCATCTCAGAGCGCAGAGCGCATCAGAGCAGCTTTGCCTCTCAGGGCCTTCGTCTCCAAGGGCCCACGGGGGACTTTACAGTGCGAGTGAACGCAACCCTCTCTGCCGACGACGTGCCGCCGAGCGATTTGGCCTCCGGGCGGCAATGCGTTGTAATACCAGTTTCGAAACACCGGACATGGTCTGAGCTCAGCTGGGCTCAGGTCATCATCTCGACCAAGATGAAAGACTTGGAGCCCGCCGCGCAGCTGGCGGCGAAGCTCACGAAGGAAGATGGCGCTACCCGGCGGAACGGCACCCCGAGCCGAGAGTGCTTCGGAAAGGCTTACAATTGCCCTCTTTCCTCTATGAAATAATATAATATAGCATAACAAACTATAGCACAACAGAATATACTAATTATAATATGAGAAAATGTGATAAAATATGATATGATATAGAAAGCTTAATTTTTTCTGTAATGTAACGAAGGAGAGTATAGTATAATGCCAGACATATTCGTACACGATATTCTACTTTAATACAGTACCACATGAAGTTGTATAATAATGTACTGTAACATAATAATAATGTATAATATAGTACAAGATATTCTACTGTATTTTAGTATACCAGCATCTCTTAAAATGTTGTATATACAACATACTGTAATATATCATGACATAATATTTAATGGCTGCCGCCAGTGCCGCCGACCCCTGAAAAACTTCGCGTGTCAGGGGCGTGGCTTAGGTCTAGGGACATGGTTTCGTTCAGGGCACGGGCCGTTATGGGTGGGCACGCATGGGCAGCCTTATGCAAGCCAGGTGTGGGTAGTGGCGAGGCCGGGGTGGGGTGGGGTGTGGGCGAGCGAATCGGCAGTGGCAAGGTGAACATCTTGACCAGCATCGACCAGATGG
>BGNK01002601.1:75992-96337 GCA_003297005.1 Symbiodinium sp. clade A Y106 | reverse complement strand
GCAACTTATCGACGTGCGCTGGAATCCGGAGTTTTGAAGCTTTCACCCACGCAGGCTTATGCTGTTAACAGCATTTCCTGGCTCGGACTGGCAGAAGATCAGGTCGAGAAGTAGCAATAAGCAGCTTTTGTGCGCAACCAGCTCTCCGGCACAATGAACCCTGAAAACTCTGCCCTTCTTAGGGGAAAGCTACTGCAGCACAGAAACGCACAAGCCCTTCGCAGCTTCAACTCCGGAGTTCGCACCAAAGTTTCGCAGCGACAAGATCGGGAGGACCCGTCGCAGGTACCGCGCCTGCCACGCAAAACAGACTCGGCTGTGGATGCAGCCAAAGAGGCGCGGGCAAACCTACGCCTCTGCCCGGGTAGATAGTCAGCCGAATTTCCAGTTTTCGAGGGTTAATTTGGGATCTCGCCGATCCTGCCGGGTACTGCCAGAAGGTGATCCTGCCCCGACAGGACCGTGCAACTTCACGATCAGGTCACACGAGAGAAGCGACCAGATCACCGAAAGACGGCCGGGCCGGATGAAGGCGAAGCGCCAGGAGGTGTTCCACCCACCCTCAGGCAGGATGATCCCAAGGCTGGAGAAGGAGCCAAGGCTTATCTATCGCCCGTGCTCCCGTGTGTCAAAAGACCAAGAAGCCGATATGCTGGGACGCCGGTTTCCACATTGGATGTTCTCGTGCCGATTGCCCTCATGCACGTGAGCCGTCGCAATGCAGGTCTTGAGACGCGGGGCATTACGGAATAGCGCCAAGGTCAACCCAAAGGATGTGGATGGACGGAGTCGCTCAGCTGAGGGCCCAGACCAAGGAGGAGCAGGAGTCCAAGGTAGAGCCAAGCGAGTCAAAGGCCAAAGCCAAGGCTAAAGCTATGTGCCATCGTCAGCAAAAGACACGTGGGACGTGCAACCAGCAGGGACGCAGGAAGCTCAGCTCACTCTCTCTGAAGTTGTTCAGGCCAAGCTGTCCCGAGATCAGCAGGGATCCACGCTCCAGGTCTTGCATCTGTCGGTGCGCGGCTCAGGAAGAAAGTACATTGGCAGTTGCCAGTGTTTCGGTGTGGGCGCTCACTACGCTTGGCTCCGCCATGTCGGACAGGCAGACGCTCAGGCGGGCCTGATCTCTCTTTTCCGGGCCAAGGCGGACATGGTGTCTGCTGGTTGGTTGCAGACTCGCTCGGCATTATGGGCCTCGAAGCCCAACTTTGCACCTTGTCAGCAGGCACGACCGGGGTGTTCGCCTCCCTCCCGGGGGGGGAGGGGGGGGCAGGCCGATGGCAAAAATCCCTCTGATAGAGATCCGTACAAGGCAGAAGCAGCTTTGAAAGCTGGCTCACTGGGGGCCGAGAATGAACGTGGCTCGCGATTACAGGCTGGGAGACCACCTAATTAGCAGCAGTCTCCGAGCTGCATGCGAAATACCTGAAGGAGTGCACAGAGCAGGGAGTTCCGAGTTGCAGGCTGGAGCCGCACTCTTCATCGACCCCGCCGAACCGGGTGTCGAAGAGTTGCTCTCCAGCGCACGGGTTGCGGAGAGCCCACTTCGCAGAACCCAGACCGCACCATCTCAACGGAAGGCCAACCTATCAATGAGTTATCAATGATATGCGGCGGCAGAACGAGGCGGGCTCCAAGTTCAACCATCCGCCAGCCCCTCAGCCCCGGCACCAGTCTGTTGCCAGGCAACGAGCGGTGGCATGCCCGGCGTCCCGGCATCCCCCGGTCCCCCAGAGGTGTGCGAAGAGGGATGTTCCACGAGCTGTCAAATGGCATTTCTTGCGCACTCGGGACGTACCGGATCGAGTTGGCAGTCCGATTGTCAGGGCTAGTTAGTTATCCTAAGTCTGGCCATGCCGTTTGGTTGGGTGGGCTCTGCGGGGGGGTTCGTGGCTTGGAGCGCGGCGGCACGCAACCATCATGGGTCGTTCCGCGGGAAGCTCCCGGAATTGAGTCGAAATGGCTCATGGATGATGGAGTGGTTGTCGAGCCCTTGTCGGAGTGCGTGTCTATCACTCGTTGGACCTCCTCGACGAACCCATGAAAATGGTGCGGGGCCAGGAAGGGGTGAACGTCGAGAAAATGGCAGAAGAAGGCGAGCCCTCCTCAACCCAGCTTCTGTGGGGTCTGCACATGGATTTCGACGCCCTGATGGTCACCTTGCCTGAGCCGAAGAGGATCAAGGCAAAGGAAGTGTACCAAAGTACCTCTTAGGCGAACCCCCTGCGTGAGGAGAGGCCGCTGTCCCTCTCTCCCTTCTCCAGGATATCACGCCTCACACGCCTCACCTTACAGCCAAGCTAAGCCCTAAGCGACATCGCTAGCACCCAAGACGAAGTAGAAATCATCGCCAATGTTAGGTCTTGGTTGTACAATTCGTTTGGTTCAGCGGCTTGAAACAGAGTTGGGCTTCTCGGTCCACCCCATCTACATCCGGACCTATCGCAATCAGTTGGCTGACTGGATCAGCCGAGAGGACTTAGATCGGGTTCATCAGGAGCTTGCCGCATCAGGTTGGGCCCGCGAGGACTTTGGCTGGGATAAGATTGGTCGCTTCTCGATGGTCCTGATGCACCCAGGCGATATGCCCGGTAGGAGCTTGGCTTCAGTGTGCTTGCGAGACGCTTAGGGAGCTGTTACACCCCGCAGCAGACATTGCTTGCACCAGCTGCGCATTGCTCTGAATGTATTTACCGACCAGGCGCCCAACCCTTCGGCTGGTCACAAGACCCCAGAGGAATCGAGCGAGCTGAGCTTTTGGGAAAGCTCGAAGCGGAGGACCGATGGCGGAGACTGTTGGTTGACGCTCCTCGGCATCTTGATCTCAGCTCTCTCTGCCGGGATCTGCGGCGGACTTTCCCTTTTGTTCGGAGCACAGGGTACCTTAGTACGCATCTGGGCGCTGTATCAGCCCGCAAGCGTCAGGTGATTTGGCGCTGGAAGGACGGAGAAAGCCCCCCTCCCGCGGACCTTGACTCGGCAAGGGAGTCACCTCCCCCTTCCATGCAGATGATTCGGTCGGGCCGTCGCGCAAAAAGTTCGTCCTTTTAGGGCACGGGCCTTAGCCAGATTCAGTGGGAAGATCCTTCCTCGAGCCGTTAGAAGTGGTGAGGGAGGCCGGGTGGCAAGTTGCCGCCTCCTTGCCTAGCGGTCGGAGAGCAGCGAGGTGGCAAGGCTGGGACTGGACCCAGAAAGAAATTTGGCTGAAGGAACCCCGATCGGCTTCGGGACCAGCTAGTGCTTCTATCCTCTCACGAACCTTCCGCTTGGACGGGCTTTGCCGATACGCGATTCTGCTTGGTGATGCTAGGGAGGTTTTCTTTCAAGATTGTGGCTTGCCTTCCGTCCCCCTAGCTGCCCGACTTGATCAGATAGGCCAGGAGGCGGTGCTCAGCAAGCTCGCGGACTCTACTCGCCGCTCTGGGACCTTTATGAGCGGCACCGCGATATCGCCCTGAAACCCGTGCTGAATGCCAGCTTGACGAAATGTGGCTGATCCGTTTCGTAGTCTTCTTGCATGAGACCATGGGGCGAACCGCCAACGGGTTCAAGCAGCGCCTATCGGGGATTAGGTACGCCCACATCGCGGCGGGATACCCCGATCCTCTTGTTGCGGTCGGGTGCAGCTGTGGGCTGCTCTGGCAGGGATGCAGCGCGGGACGGGGGCCCCGATTCGGAAGGTTTTTGTCACGCCCGCGATGCTGGGTTGGATCCAACAGCACCTGCTGCGCTCGAGTCGAACCGAGGCTGAGAAAGCTGGGCTGGTTCTACATGCTTCGCGCCTCGGAATATCTGCCTGGATGCGCTCGAACTGTCAGCCCCGAGCAGCCTCAGGCTCAGAGAGCGTACCGCTCTGCAAAAACCCCTCTCGCAAGCGGATACGTAGCCTGCCTTTTGGCCACAGCGCACGACATGGGCCGCCAGCAGCTGCAGGCATGGATGCAGCAATGGGCTTGGAGCAGGGCGGCACCACCAGCGAGGTGATGAATGTTTACAAGAAGCTGATCCTCAAGATGCACCCCGACAAGGTCCCCGCAAGGAGATGCTGCTGACACCGACTCTGACTCTGCGGGTCCTGCACGACAACCTCCTCCACTACAGCTCTGGCGCACCGCCCCCTCCTCTTCGTGATCCACGTCCCTCTCGATCAAAGGCTCAGAGCCCACCGCCCAGAGCTACATCGACGACATCGACGGGAACATCCACTGCTCCGATGGCTACAACAGATGCTGAGCCTGGCGTGCCCCCTCCTGACAGCGATCCTCCGCAAGGGACATCAACGGCGGCTACTGAGCAAGTGCCGGAGACGCCTGCTCCTGCAGCCACCGAGGAAGTCCCTGAGACCCCAGCACCTGGGGAAGTCGAGGCCCACATGGGGCCAACCGACGACCGCCGACATGCTCGCCAAGATTTTCTTTAAGTGCCAGCAGGCGATCCGCCCGATATTTTTGTTGTCAGGTGAAACCAGACGGAGGATCCCTCCACTTGCCTAAGAGGCGGAACCTTCGGGTCCCAAAACACTTGTGCCACTGGCCCGGCAAAAGTTGTGCCGTGAGCCTACTGGGTCGTTCTTTACTCGGCGTTGGGGTTATCTCACATCAGTTGGTGAGAATACCATCAATGCCGGCAGACGCTGGTTCTGGGAGTATACACATCAGCGGGAAATTACACATCAGAACTAGCTAAACACCATGTAGACGCTGGCTTCAGAAGCACGCAGCAGATAGGCCAGAGTGCCGGATTTGTTGTGGGACGCTGTGGTATATAGTACATTTGGAGGCATTCCACGATAAGAAATCAATGCGTTTGCCTTGTTTTCCCTCCTACCTAGCAAGGACGAAACCCGCATTGCAGAGTGTCTTGGCGTTGGGATTTGGAGCAGTTCAAACGTCAGCTATCCTAAAGGCTTCTCAACAATGCACGGTTCACAATGCACTGTTTTCTTCCCCCCTCCAACCCCTTCAGAGGCACGGTGTCTGCCAGAGTTCTGTAACGGCTCTGGTGACTGCCGAGCACTCTAACGCCAGTCGCAGCAAAATGAAGGTGCCTCTTTTGGGTTGCATGCACCCTGTTGGAACAGTAGAGTGTGAACTGCTTGAAGTCTAGACTCCCCCGCTGCCGACGCATAATTCAGGCAGGCTTCGAACGGCGGTGGCCAAATGATCCACTTGTCCAACCTGTCGTGAGCACTTCTACAGCGGCTCGGAGCGAACACACCTGAAAATCTATTTGTGCCACGAGTATGCATTTCGCGACGTCCGCGAGCAGACTTCATGACGACTGCTAGCAAGGCTTCTGAATTTTCTGCAGCATCTTGAAAAGCGTATGTGCTGCCGTCCGGCACCCATCTCTCACCAGGTGGCGGAACGGCAATCGGAACCCAATTGGTGATGTGGGGGTTCATCGTCAGCATGTAGGTTCTTTCACGGAAACATCCCAACACCTGATGTTGGACCGTGCACAACGAAAGCTCTGCCATGACGACAGTCAGCGCATGGCCCGCCATGTGCTTAGTTGTGGGCCATATGCCAGGTTCCCGCAAACTCCTTAGCAGAGGGATCGGCACGAGCAGAAAGTGCCATCTGCTGCAAAGTACGTCGTACCCGCTTGCTCCACCCAGGCAAGTGATGCAAACTCATGCAAAGTCACGCTCCCATGCGACGCTCAGATGAACTCCTGGTGAAACTATGTATGAATGTGCTGGTTTTGGGTCAGGCGCACTAAACTGGCTGTTGTTTGATCGGTGATGGTGACGTGGCCTTCGGCCATCTACATCTTGTAATATCCTTGACCTCGCTGGTCATCATACAGGAATTAAACCTGCGTCACAGCTGCCCTGTTTTCCGTGACAAAACGGATATCAAGCGGGTTTGAGGGTGCTGACACCACCTTGAGATATGCACCGACTCACGGCTGTAGTATGTAGGCAGGTATGCGCTGTCAAGGGCTTTGATGTTCAAAACAAGGTACTTGATAAGTTGAGAGCATGAAGCACTGCCGGCCTCACGGGATTTACCGAGCGTACAGAAGGCTAGGAATCTCGGCCTGGGTTGCCTCGTTTTGCTTTCTACAGCTACAGCTGCTTGAAATTGCTTGAAAATCGTAGTACATACCGGATCCCTTGCGCCTTGAAGGGTGTGCCAACACCACGTAGTAACTAGTAACAACACAGCTGGGCGTACGCTTCTCATTTCTCATTTTGCATGCCAAAGATGTGGTTGCTGTGTAGTGAAGTGGGCTTCGAGATCATGCGTGCTTCATTGCCATTAGGGACCAAAGACATGACCTGTGCACAAGTTTGTCTTCTCGCTTGCGAATGACACAGTCACGAAACCAATTTCAAGGGAGTTGTGTTCGAGAAGTCTTGGAGTCCTGCACCAACCCGGCAGGCCGTGCTGTGTCAAGAGGCAGTGATCGCTGCAGCCAAAAGATTGAAACCGCGGATCTGGCAAAGGATGTGTTAAATGCTCCTGCAGCTGGCCTGCTTACACGTCACCATATCGTCGCCGTAACTCTGCTGCGCGGCTGTGTCCAGCAATGCTGTCCAAGATTCGCTCCATGCTGCCACTGGATTCATCAGGGAAGATGGCGAGAACAGCTTCACCAAGCCCTTCACGAGGTACCGAGAGCCTGAACTGATGACGATCTGTTGAAGAAATGTTGCAAATAACCAGGCTCACGAAACGCTGAACTGAGCACCACATTGTTGACTTCGATCTGAAACAATGTCCATGCACACACAACATTGGGCAGGCCACAGAGAGAGGCAGAAAGCTACTACCTGTGGTACCACTCTCTGCAAGAGAGGCCGAGTCCCGCACCGGCCCAAAGGAGCTTCGTGGATTTGGAAGAAGTCCCAGATGCGAAGTCTTCCTGGCACCAACTGACCGCCGACAGCCCGCTTTGCGACAGCCGAAAAACAAGGCCGCTCCTGCTCGACGCACGCTACCTTCAGTCCTCTGAGCTGGGCCTCCAAAGCGACTCCGGCGCCTGTCGTTCGTCGTTCGCCATCCAGCAGAGCAGCAGAGGCTTCAACGAACACCAATGTGTGCGGACCTGTTGCGCCGCCGCCAACCACCAAGATGTCAAACTCTTCTCCACTTGCTAGCCGCTTTATTTGGTCGGCACGCGTGGGAACTGGCTTTTCCTCAACGGTCCTAAAGCATCCAGGCTCCATGCAAACCCAACCGGATCTTGACCCCCGATCGTCTGCACGATTGCCTGTACGGCTTCCGAATGATGCTGGGATACTCTGCGTGGATTCTGATCTGTAAACTGTAAAGTAAACATTGCATAACATGAAGTGCCAGTCCTGATTTTCTTCTCTCGGTCCTGCACATCACGGATGAGTCAGAGGGCTGCCGTTTGCTCCAGGTTTGCTCCTGACGCTTCTTCTCGCTGCTGTACGAGAACGAACCGACTCCGACTGCTGTGACTCCGACAGCACCGCTTGCCAAGAGCCTCGTCAGGTCACCACGGGCGCGGGCAGAATCAGCGACGGTTCCGAGTCGTGCTGCCAAGCTGCAATCGACGTCTCCACTTGGATGGCCCAACAGCCTCACGTACAAGCTTGCATCAGACAGCTTGAGCTATATTGACAGGAAATTCCTACAATCATTGAGTAACCATCGCGATAACTCGAAGTTAACTTCCCCCGAGACTTTGAAATCTGCAACCCTGAGCGCTTGCCTCTGCAGCGGCTGAGAATCGACGACCGACTAGTCTTTGCGAGATCGGTGCAGCGCGGCGCAGCATGGGTGCGGAGCGCCTTTCCAGCACGGCCCGATTACATGTGCATGCCACGACACTGGCCCAACAGATGCGATCAGGATGCAATTGTCTGTCTGAGCACCGTCTTCAGGCAAAGGCCCAGAGCGAGTCGGGCTCAGGACTTAAAGAGAATCTTGAGGCACAGAGGTTGCGGTCTCACATCAACGTTCGCAGATACCTGTGCTTCACTAACAGTTGCAGGCAATGCTATGTTCCTGCGACGAAAGGCCCCGGCCGTCAGCGACTGCAGGACGCCTTCTGCGGAGGCCCAACCTTGCCTGGAGTGAGCAGACACGTTCCAGTTGTGCACACAACACCAAAACAGAGCACAGTCAGAATCTCGAACTGGAACAGCCAAGTCAACGCGGGAGATACTGTGCGGGAGTCCTCTCTGAAGGAAAGCCCACATCCCTCATCCCCGTCATGCTGCTCCGTTCATGGCATCATCGACACCACCATCGTCGTCTCCGATGCGGCTGCCAGCGGCATTATCACCCCGCAGCATCAACACAGTCATGCATCTGACAGCAACTCCATGTAAGTATTACTGCCTGCCAGCGACCACCGTGTCCAGCAAAGCTTTGTCTAGCACGAGGTCAAATCGGTCGGACCAGTCCTTCAGTTCAAGCAATTTGGAATTGCAGGCCGCAGCCTTCTGTTTCAGCTAAACAAAGCCAGCACTTGGGTAATTCTCGCATGGCCAACAGCAGCTCCTGCGGCAAGTTGGCAGCATCCGCAACTTCGAATTCCATCGCGGCCTAAAGCTTCAGCTTGCGAAGCAGGTGCCACAAAAATCCGAAAGGTTCCGACGATCTCGCTATCATAGGCTGCCGGCCTTGTCTTTGTATTTCTCGCGGAGCGAAGCAATCAGCTCGGCCTGTGTTAACTAGACAATTCCGGTTTTAACGGCTCGATCACCCCACGACAAGATGCAAAGCTGACCAAAGCAACAGTTTGAGTCTTTGCTCTCGAGCTCTTTGCAGACGCGCGGCACACTGATCGACCTGGAGAAGCGACTCGCACGTAGGAGAGAGGTCGCTGCGCTCGCTATCGCTCGCTGCTCTGCTCCCTTCCGTGAGCTCTTTCGGGCTTGGGAGCGCACGCAGGTGATCTTGGACGCCAAACCTCCCATGAGCACATCGGTAGACCCACTCATAGCATCTTTTGTAACGGTTGAGGCCGTCATGCGCACCGTATCGGGTGGCCCGATGCAAAGCCTATAGGCTCTCTGTTGTGCTGCAGAGCGAATGCATATCTGAGCGGGGAATCCGCTGCTCACCTTCGAAGCCGATAATCACCCGCAGCTATCGCGCATATGCAAACTGCTATAGACCGCACTAGGCTTCTGACTCTTTACAGGCGGACATCGGACCAACTCCGAACTCCGCCAGGTAAACCAGGAAATGCAGTCGACTATCTATTTCAAGCTCGAGCTACTGACAAGAGATCGCAGCGAACTACCTTACAAGCTAAAACAGGCTGTGCTTGCGCGGAACTTCGGGGCTAGCTTTCTACGTCGTATCAACTGTTGGAGACTAGCAAGGCTCGGGTAGGCCAAGCAAGCTAAGGCTCAAATTGTTTTGGACACAAAAGTCGCGGAAGGACGCACCCACGCAGGCTTCTCATCATTCACTGTCCAAGTCAAGACAAGGAGGTGTTGCAAAGCTGCCAAGACGAAGTTTGAAGGCTCCAGTTTTCGGGAGATCTCCGGCAGAAGAGGTCTTGGATGCAGCGGCACCTTCCAGCCAGTTAAGCTCTGCAACATGTGTGCAGCCATCCGGCGTTGCTTGTGCTTCATCTTCGCCCTCGTCCTTGACTTCGTCCTTCGCCTCGTCTTTGGCCTCTAATTTTGCCTCGTCCTTCGGCTCACATTTGGCCTCTCTTTTGACCGGCGACGGCATCGAAGCTTCTGTCTCCGTCGCAGGTCGCGCTGGGCCGGCAGGATTGCAGCTCAGATTGGAAAAGTGCTCCTGCAGCCAATGAGCAGCCGCGTTTGCATCCACTTTGTCCACCATGAATGGATGCAGCCACTGCGGGAGAAGGCTAGCTTTCCTTGCAGAGAGCTCGGGCTCGGGTTCTGAGTTTTTAGGAGCTCCACAGAATTACAAATACTTTGGGGCAGTGGCCTGGCCATCTACTACAAGCCTACTTTGTCGTTGTTCCGCACTGTTCTGCAAATCAAGTTGTTCCAACGATTTCCAACGCCTTCCGCAGGATGTCTTGCACACTGTTTGATGATGTGGTACAAACTGCCCTTGGAGAGCTGCCGTCGTGCGTCCGCAAAAGCTTCGAGGGTCGCCGGTACACAATTAGCAGCCCAGAAAACATTGAGTTGGGACCCCCCTAAACTCACTTGTTTCCGTATTGTGTGCATCTATGGCATGCTGCCACAATCTGCTCCAGCACCAAACCAAACACAGTGGATCAAATGTCAAACCTGCAACCTGTGGCCTAGGCGTAGTCACTAGTCATGATGCAAGTTTTCTGTACAGTTGTGTCGAGGTTCCCCAACTCGGACCAACGACTGTCCAACAGCACAAGGGCACCAAAATCCAGCGGATGACGAATGCAGCGCCCCAGGGCCTGTGCAACGGCATGAAGTGCTTTGGATTCGTACCACGCATCTCCAGAAACTGCACCAGTGGACCGCGACAGCGAGAAATCGTTAAAAGCACGCTTTTGCGCAATCCTCTCTTCCGTAAGGTTTGGGAATGGGATGCCGATGCAGACCACCCCCCGCGCAAAGTCGTCATCGAAAGAGACCCCTTCGCTCATCCTTCCTCGGTAGACCGCCAGCAGCACAGCCTGCCCATTTTGGGACACCGCAATCTCATATCTCTGCCTGGCCGCTTCGTAGACTCGAGCCGCAGAGGCGGTGGATTGTTGGGACGGAGGTGGTTCGACCACGATGGTGCCTTTGGCTTGCCGTAGCTGATCCAGGAGACTCTCGCCGCGAGTCGCGGCCGAAACGACCTGCACCCGCTCGACGGGTCCCGAGCGCCGTTTGGGAGCCTTGGTCCGGCCTCGTCCAAGTCCACCCCGTCCGGAGCCTTTCTGCACATCGGCACCGTCGCTCTCGCCCCAAGCCGCGAGGCATCGTTCTAAGAGGTCGTAGGAAGGGAGAAAAACAAGGATCCCCGCCGGGATGGCACGGCAGACTGTAACCAATGCAGCGCCGACAGAACATAGAAATGGCCGTCGCTTCCAAGCATGGAAAGTAGATTCCAGTTTCGCTTCAGCACTTTCTGCATGTGACACTGTCACAACCGTCAATGCACCACGTCCGACCACATGGCCGGCTGCCAGTGCAGGAAGAGCTCGGGACTTGAATGTGGGGCCAAGCTCAGATATCGTTGCCGGCAGCGGGGACAAAGTCCCCGACATGAGCAAAATGCTATGTAGCTCCGAAACCAGGTTTCCGAAAGTCCCTTCTGCACTCATCAGCCAAGTTTGCAGGGCCGGCCGCTGAGCCCCATGCGGCCCATTCCCCTCGGGCCGAGCGTGCACCACGTAGAGGTCGGGACGTCGCGCGGCCGCCGCAAGCTGGTGGACAAGTGAAGCTGCGAGCTCGAGTTGTGCGCTGAAGGCTCCTCCTTGCGCCAGCTCTCGCAGAAGGGCCTCTCCCCGAGGCACAGACGTGCCGGAAGATCTGCCAGCCACACTGGCACCGTCAGAGCGCAGAAGTGGCTCCGAGTCGAGCTTGACCGCACGCAAGAAAGCTGACACTTGACGATGCTCAGGAAAATGTGGAGCATACGTAGCTGGCTGGTTCAGATCACGCAGATAATCGCATATGCGACTAAGCAGTGAGGAAACAGGTCGCAGAGTAGCAGTTAGTGTAGCTTTGCGTTTCCGTTCAACTGGCACAATAGGACCAGGACCAGTTGAAGACTGTCGCGGAGTGTCAACGGCAGCAGAAACAGTCGCAGGCAGCATGAAGCCCCCAAGCTCCTCCGAGGATTTCGTCGCAGGAGTGGCAAGGCTCTGAAGTTGGTCGCCTGCAAGTGCATGCCCGCCAACTTCATCGCCGAGCAGGCGCTTAACAACTACCAGAGCACTCTTTGCCTGGTCGAGGGTGATCTCTGCCGATCCTGCATCACGGCAAGTACCTTCGACGTTGTGAGCTTCATCCAAAATTATCATTCGCCCGCTGAGATCTGCACAACTTAATCCGGAAGCTTGGCGAACAGATGGATCCAAAACGTAGCTGTAGGGGCAGAACACGAGTTCGGCATGTTTGGCGACGGAGTGTGCCACATAGTAGGGGCAAGAATTCGTCATGGTTCCAAACTGTGCCATGTCCTCAATGTCCCATGGCTCAGAGCCCCGTAGGCGAGCCTGGATGATTTCTGGCACACCGGGCGAAGCCAAGCCTTCGTGGAAACTGCAAGTCTTTTGCCGGCGTGCCTGACGACATGCGTGTCGCAGCTGCCCATCATCTGCGGCAGATTGGAGAACTTCTTCCTTGATGCACAAGCCAGCCTCCCGTGAACCAAGCACGGCCATGATGGGTCTGTATGGGGTACGTTTTAATTCCCGGATGGCTTGACGAACCTGGGCATGTGTCCGTGTGGCAAACATCACCTGTGGTGCAGAGCCAGTTTTCCTCATACGGTGTCTCTGCCATGCGATGCAGGCACATAGCACGGCCGCCGTCTTGCCAGTGCCAGTTGGACTTTCAAGAACTGCATGTTTCCCAAGGGTCAAGGCCTCTAACACGTTCCTGATAACGGCTCTTTGCGGTTCCAGGGGCTGCTCAAATGGGAAGAGGACCTCAACTCCCCCGAAATTCAGCTTGAACCTGGCATGCGCCTGAACGATCGGACAAGGCTCACCACTGATCATCCCCGGACCGGAAATACTGCCAGCACCTCTCCCAATCGCGAGGTCGTGCAGGCAGGCTGCAAGCATGTCGACTGGCGCTGCCGCCGAGATATCGGAAGACTCGCGTCCGGAAGGCGGTCTTGGGAGCGCCCCCACTTGCGCTTGCTGCAATTGCTGTTGCGGTGCACCACTTGAAAGCTCCAAGGGCGACTCCCGGTGACTGCTGGGGCCGTGTGCGAGGCGTGCGCGCTTCGCAGCTTCGTCCTCTTCGAGAAATCCAGGCGTGGAGGCGGCTGCCTCAGCTTGGAGAGCAGCCTGCAGCAGCTCCTCCTCGTCGATGTCGCAATCCGATTCACACATCCAAGGTCATCCAAGCCTACGAGAAGGTCACCATGGCACAGGCTGGTTCAGTGGCGGCACTGTTTTGCCTCGTCAAGGCATATCAGAATACTGACCGTGCTGCTATCGCTGTCTGAGATCAGCACATTGAAACTGCAACAGGGCTACCCACAAGATGTTGACGAGCCAGCACAGTGTGGCAGGTGCGAAGCTGAAGCCGCTGCACCATTAGCCGGCAACCGTGAACATAGTGGACAGATGTGGGCAGGTGTGAAACAACAGTAGTCCATTCCAGCACTGCCAGCACCTCCCGCCTTCTGACAACATCTGCTCTGCCACGAGGCTTGTGCCTAGGCGACGGAGCAAGCACGACTGCGATGCGATCAAAGCTCTATGTGACAAACATGAGCCAGGTCCGGACCGCATCCGGCGATGAGGACCACTGATCTTAATGCAACTGCGATGCAGGCAAAGCTCCAGCTAACAGTGCCTGTCGCAGCTTTGCTTTAAGTCTTTAACTGTTCGCAGCATCCTTCAGAGCTTGACAGGCCCATGCTACGTCCATGCCTGGTCGGAGCTAGTGATTTCTCTCTGGGCTCTTAGCTCTGATGACAGCCAGCTTGACAGAAGCTCCTGCATCAACCATATGCATGCTGGGCTTAAGACCTTGCAAACGTTGCAGCACCCCGCCTTCAGGTGCTCCCACTTCACATACCTGTAGCAACACAGGCAACAAACTAGACGTGCTAGTTGAGTCTCCACAAGAACGAAAACAAGTGTTGGCAGTGTTGGATCCGCTTAATTCGACGCACAACTGCTCACACCGTGGAATTAAATCTGACTTGTCTGCTCTGACAGCTCCCCTCAGACAACCTGCCCTGCGCGGAACTATTTCTTGGTAACTGACATACCATTCGTCCAGCTCGGCTGTGCGGCGCCGTCTTGTTGAATATTCGAAGTGTGAGCGATCAACAATGCATTGAAGCTGCATTAACCCAGGGCTGCCAAAGCACCAAGTAACAGACTGAAGCAACCTCTCGGAGCGTTGTCGCCATCATGGCGACTGCCATGCTTGCAGCATCGGCGGCAATCGATTCGTGTGCAGCCCGTCGCGGAAGACAAAGAGACATGAAGAGGATCACTACAGAAACTAGCAGCCGGCTCCGGAAGACATCCTCGCCACTGAGGATCTGACCAGTCAAACCTCGGTTTCAGATGATTGCGATGTGGCCACCGTGCACTCACAGTCTATGTAAATTCTCCCAAACCTTTGCCACCCTTGGTGTCCTACTCGCAGCAAACAGACCTGTCCAGTACCGTCTACAACCGCCCGTTTGCCGCTCGCCCAAACACCTACCCGCCCCTCACCTGCTCACCCTCCAATCCCACACGCAAAGCTCCTGACCCACCCACCCACCCCTCGTTAGCGGCAGCCTCGCCACCACTGGGCCCTGAAAGAGGCGCTGTGCAGCGTGAGGCGGGTTACATCATAAGTTCACATGTTTTCCCGGAGTGCGAGGCCGGCGAAACACCCTGCTTATCGGCACATATCGCCGCACAACGCTGCTTCTAGTGCACAGGATAGTCAGGATAGTGGCACGTCTACAACACACGCATTCTGCTCACGGCAGCAACAGCTTGTCATGTTAGCCAGGCATTTGCGCAACACCCTGTCGGTCGTATCGTGAGGCAGCAAACTCCCACCGGCCTCAGATCTCAGTAGGATGCTAGCAGGCCCGGATCCACACAGGCGGATGCTTGGCAGGTTTGACAACTCAGGGCAAAGTAGACACTACCCGGTTGCCCAAAAGTCAAGAGTCCGCAACGCAAATCTTGATGAAGCTTTCAGTTCACGAGCTGTCAGAATGTCAGGGAACACCCCGTCCTAAACCTGTGAAGCTCGCAGATTTCGTCACGAACTAGACTAGAAGTTCATGGAGGTAGCTGGTGACAGAAAATCAATCGCTCAGCCCTCCCCGAGGGCGTACTGTACATAAACAGAAACAGTCAAGAGAGAATAGCCACAGGGAAGTGGTGCAGTCGTCCATAGCCGGGGGACGGTTCGAAGGCTTTTTCCTGGTAGCGCTTGGACCAATACATCGCATGCGCATAGCATGGCCTGAGCCCAACTGTTTTGCAGTGAAGGTGCGTGCACATCTGCGTCGTCGAAACGATTGAGACGACTGCTTCGAAGGGCTCTTCTTGGTATCAGTCTCGAACCGGCCCGCATCTACACCTGAACCATGCCAATGTCCCCGCTTGCAGGCCCGAGAAAGAGCAAGCAGCTACAACAAAAGCATCTCACATCAGTGCCTCGCCTGCCATGCAAGGCTGTTGAAACTTCTGCTTCAAGTAAAACACGAGGCTTGCGCAGCAGCCCTGGGAGCCCATGCAACCAGGCTAGCCTAAGCAAAAGACACGTGCGACATGCACGCAGGCAGTCAATGTGCTTTTCCCCCCACGCGCACACACACACACAAACACACACACTTGGACACTCTCTCTCGGAGGAGTAGCTAGCTGTACGTTACGTTCTTATGGGGTTCTCGGCTTGGCCCCTCGCCACTTCACTTGCAAAAGGACTTGCAGAAACACTTGCAGGTACGCTGGGTTGATCAGACCCAGTATCAGCCGTGGCATAGCCCTCTTCGTTGGGCAACCAGCTATGCTCACCCCCAACGGGGGGACGTAACAAAGTGAATCCGAAACTCTTTGCTGTCAGAGGTTTACACACACACGTACCCCGTTTTCCGGGGTAGTCGACTGGCTTCTGATTCGGAGGCAAACCGTGCCTACTGTTCAAACTCGCAAGGAGGCGTGTATGTGCAAGTAGCTTCGGTCTGAGACCATTGAAAAGAAAGTTCGGCTGCATGAGCTTGAGAAAGAAAGCTCTACGAGGTAGATACAACCTTGGGTTGGTAAGCGACTCACTGATTGCCTGCTTCAGATCATCTATGATGCCATCCGCAGGGACTTCAAATCGAACTGAGGNCGTCCTTCAATTGGAAGATCGTGGACCAAAATGAATCTGGTCTTCTCAGGCTGTGGGATCGCTTTGCTTGGTCGGGGATCCATAGGTAATTGGTTCCTCGTTGGAGGTGGAAAAGCATCATCAGCTTTGCGCCGCATTGCGGCGACCGCTTGACCAGAAAAAGTGGATAGGCTTGGGAGCAAAGTGGCAGCCTTACAGAAAAAATTTTGCAGAAGAATGGCTGAAGCACAGACAAAAGTGTCCTTCTGAACGACTTATGTGCTTCTCAAAACTCGGTCAACGATCTGGTGAAACTTCTTCTTATTGCTCCGATCAGAACGAGGGAGCACTTTGATCACATCCAGCATCAATTCAGCGCGGTTGGTTCGTTTGTGATCGAGGCACAGTTTGCAAAAAGGCTTGTGGCAGCAATAAGGCTTGTTCCACTTTGTGGACAGAGCCTTAATAGCCTGCTGTTTTTTGAAACATGTGACATCCATAGTACTGTAAACTATGGCCCCATCTGCGGAATCGAACTGAGGCTTTTGAGTAAGGACTCTGGTTTTGTCCTGAAATCGAAAAGCTGAAAGAGCAGCAGTCTTGGACTCCCTGACTTTGGATGGGCGAGCAGGCTCAACAGAACTGGTCGNCGAAAAGCTGAAAGAGCAGCAGTCTTGGACTCCCTGACTTTGGATGGGCGAGCAGGCTCAACAGAACTGGTCGCAGAACATGAAGAAGAAGAAGAGGAAGAGCTACCCGAAGAACAAGATGAGTTGCTGGTAGTGGAGCTCGAAGTTCGCAACGCAAAATTTGCGAACGCTACAAACCGGTACCGCATCTGACACCTGTTGGATGAACAGCCACGGACCGAGCAAAAAGAAACAAACATATGCAGCAATCAATGCATGCAGAAAACGCACTGAAGAATCATTTGTTTCGAAAAAGTACGGCAGTCAGCGTGCATTTAATTAATACAGAAGAACCGGCATGCTTTTAAGAAGAACGCCATCCGCCCCAGGCTTCAGTGTCCTGGATAGCCCTCTGGCTAATCTTGTCGGCGATGGTATTCAGCATGGATCGAGCTGGAAAGCCGGCCGAATCTTGATCGGCAACTATAAAATGTAATCGATCCGGGCAGCTGATTCTCTGATCGCCCATCTTTTGTCTGTCTTTTGAAACAGAATGCACAGCTTGGTGCAATCGGCACATGGAGTTTTCCAAGACTGTGTTGGCGGTCCCCGAAAATCGCTTTAAAGGCGGGTACATGGGCGGTTTGTGCTTGCCGGAGCTGTTTTTTGTGCTCCAGTTTAGATTGGCTGCCCATTCAATGAAACTGTCGGTCCACCCAACATTGGTGTGGCATCGACCGAAAAAGGACATCGACTCCTGATCAGGCCTTAGGCCAAGAGTCCAGGCAGCCGTGAAGCCAAAATGCCAACTGATCCGGGCACATCCGAACAGTGGGCCCAAGCAATGTGTGCCTGGCCTGGAGGCTCCGGTCCAGGGAAAGGACTGAACTTCGAAGAAGTACAGTTTACTGTTGCATCCTGGTACTTCGTAGCTTTTTGCCCCCGGCAACTTTACTAAACGTTGAGCTTCGAAACGTCTATAATTTCGGAACCGTTTCGTGCGAAAAACCCCGCTGTTCATGGATTCTGGCTTTGGGGTTTCTTCAAAAAGAGAGAGAAGCTCAAGCAGACGTCATCAATCTCACTGTGTGAGATGGTCGACCATGGTCTGCAGTGAGCTAACACTGCTCGCTTCCGATCGCGAATTTCTCGCATTTCGGAGTGTTTAAAAATGAGCCAGGAATNGGCGTGAGAGGGTCGGAAGTATCGAAAGTTTCGGTGCTCTCCGCCATGCCACTTTGCTGGAGCAATTCTGCTCCAGTGGCCTGGTGGGCATCAATGAAAAGTTGCTCAAGGTCCACTTCGGCAGGTCGATCAGTGGATGCTGAGCAGTATTCTTCCGAAGCTCTTCGTCCAGCATCTCATCAGCTGTTTTTTCCACAGCTGGAGGCTTTTCTGTAGATGCTTTTCCAGGCTCCTGTTTTTTCTCCCTTTTCCTGGCTGTGGCCTTAGGCTCACGTTCCGGAGGATTGTAGGGAGGAGTCACTGGAGCAACAGTGCTTCACTTTGGAAGTGGAGTCCGGATTTTTAGCCGGTTTCTCCTGCGCGGGGGTGGAGCTTGGCCTTGCCCCCGAAGTTTGTGGAGGCGGTTGATTGCCTTTTTTAGGCTCAGAAAGAAAACCAGGACGAGGCACAACTGGTCGAGGAGGTTGAGGTCCACGATCCGGGCGCACCAGAAGGCCATGCGGTTTGTGGCGGCCCGCTGCCAGCAAACCATACTCCCGGAGGTTCATCAGAACCCGGCTTGATTTGGGCGGTGACCGTTCCGCAGGTGCGGACTTTGCTCGCACTGGAGGTTCGCCTCGATGTGGGGTTCTTGGACGAGGCGGTGGATGCCGTGCAAAAGTAGGCGGAGAGCCGCGAAAAGGCGAAGCATCCGGGGCCACATGCCAATNGGACTTTGCTCGCACTGGAGGTTCGCCTCGATGTGGGGTTCTTGGACGAGGCGGTGGATGCCGTGCAAAAGTAGGCGGAGAGCCGCGAAAAGGCGAAGCATCCGGGGCCACATGCCAATACCCGGTGGAACTGCAGGTGGAGCAGCCGATGGTACCGGAGCTCTCAGTTGTGGTGCTACAGCAGGAGGTTGTATCTCCCCTCTTTGAGGGTCGTGCCTGCTGCGAGACCGATGCCGGTTGCTATGACGATGGTGCCGGCGGGGGGAATTCTCTTCCGACCTTGCCCTGATGGCTCTGGGTCTCGAAGGTGGCGGTGCCGTGTTCGTGCCCCGGGGGGGGGACTCCAGCATAGAGATTGAAAACATACGACATGGCTGGAGTGGCTACGAACAGCAAGCATACCCCAGTCTTGAAGCAAGAAACAGCACTATGTACATATTGGAAAAGCTCAAGGCGTTGCAGATTTCTGCAATGTCACGACATCAACTCTAAAAATGATAGACATGCTTNCAAGGCGTTGCAGATTTCTGCAATGTCACGACATCAACTCTAAAAATGATAGACATGCTTTTGCAGCTACGGTGACGTCCTTTGTCGGAGAAACGAGGAAGCAGCTTTCTTTAAAAGTTTGGGCGTTATACCCGTAGGTCGTATATGATCTGACTAAAGTTTGTAGCTTGCTGAAGAGGAAAAGCGATGCGGCTAGCCAGACAAATCCTGGCATAAGCGGCGGAATATTTGTGTGCGTCAGTGCCTGCCGTACGGAACGGCCGAAACTGATGTCTGGCGGTGGGTTGTCTGTACTCAAGACGTCGAGTTCGAGGATTCAAAGTTGTCCCCAGAAACTCTCCGTCGGTCACCGCCTCGAGTTCCACTGGATCACTGCTGTTCCTTGTAAGAAACAGCAATGTTGGCGAGGGAAGGCGAAATTTGGTTGCCAATGGCTGAGCCTCTGGTCTGCTTAAAAATCCTTCCCATCTGAGTGAAAAAGGATTTCTCCAGCGAAAGTTGACAGATTCGAGAAAGATCCTTTAGAAAAATTGTGCCCGTCTTCGATCTGTGGCGCTTGTAGCTGCCTTGAAATATTCGAAGCTTCGGCTCAGAGGCACCGAGCTGTACAGTGAACTTGATCTTGCTGAATTCTGTCGACTGTAAAGCTGCATATGAATCAATTAAATGATTCACAGCCTGCATAATTTGATCCGTGGGGAGACTTGTGAAAAAAAACCCACCAGATCTTGATTGAACTCCATGAGTTCAATGTCTTCATCGACGTTGGAGAGATACTGGTGTAGTCCCAGGGACTGATGCCCGTAGCTGTTAGGGAAAACGACAGGTAACATCATGTTGAGGGCGCTGCTAGCAGCTTGGAAAAGTCGCCCAAACGCGAAGGACTTGTATGAGATAATCGGCCGAGCCTTCAAGAAGTTCTTCTTTTGTTTAAGAAGTAGGTAGGAACAGGGCAGCTTTGCTGCTTCCTGTACTCCCCATCGATATGGTTTCAGCTACGGTTTTCTCGTCATTGTGGCAAGAAAATCCTGCGCTTGATTGGGAGTCAGCAGCGAGCGAGTGTACACTTCTTCATCACCGAAGGTGCTCTTCAAAATCCTCCAATAGAGCAGGGGACAGAATATGTGCAGGTGGTTCGGAGCATGGTCTCGACCTTGCACAACAAATCCGGTTAACACAGATTTGATGTACTTGATGTCGTCGAATGAAAGAGGTGTGCGACTAGAGACAACATGTTGCGACCATTGGTCGCGAATGAAATTCCTCCAGTCTTCGTAGTTCACATTCAGGACAGAATGGCGTTGGGCCCAACGTTGAACTTCAGCCCATGTTTCATCGATATACGAGGACAAAGCAGGGTAAACCTGTGTCTTGGCACTGGTTCCCAGGAGAAAACGAAGTCTTTTT